>JAWQFJ010000983.1:38210-68829 GCA_034096865.1 Theodoxus fluviatilis
GTGTAGGCCCGTGCAACCACGGCTCCACGGTTTCATCGAGAGGTCAGTTAAGTACATTTTGGTTTATTATCTTGGCTCAGGGCAGACATTTTCTTTTCCTTGATTGTTTTTATTTCTCATTGCGAGTTTTGAATACTGAATTGATGTTTGCTTGTGATTGCATTTGATGAATTTTGTGGCGCTTGCCGCCCATTCCCCTTTCAAGGGTAATTGCTTCCTGAATAATTAAACAACTTATTTTGAATTGATACTGTTTTTGCCATTACTTCATTGTCAGACAGTTTCCATCTATCGTTTGAGTGAGGGAATGAAGGTGCGTGCTTTGGTTCTTCAAGATTTCACCCCTAGACATTGAAACAAGCCATTTGATTTATTCAGTTGGGATAAGTTAAATTAAAGTAAAGAACGAGTACGTCACACATGTATACAACTGAAACCGCACAATCTTGAAAAACACTGACATTAGTTGTATAACATAATCACCTGCAAATGTGTTATTGCTATGTTTAACATAGGATACAAGCACATGCTGCTGGGAGTATCAGCCTGTTCTTTGCTTGTAACTGAAGTGCACAACCTATGAGCAGATGTGACTACATGCACATGTGCATGCATGAGTAAACATTACAATTGCTCCAATTCATGAAAACACATGAATACATCCATTTTATTATTATATATAAAGATGTTTTCCAGAATGTTTCATGCAAACCAATCAAAACTTTCTTTTTCATGATAAAACAAATTTCTTTTTATATCAGTTTGAGTGTGTACGTGTGTGCAGCCTCTTTGAAGGGAGCTGTTGCAAAACCGGCAGGAGTGATGTGGTACTTTCTCCCCTCAGTGATGTAGTACTTTCTCCCCTCAGTGATGTAGTACTTTCTCCCCTCAGTGATGTGGTACTTTCTCCCCTCAGTGATGTGGTACTTTCTCCCCTCAGTGATGTGGTACTTTCTCCCCTCAGTGATGTGGTACTTTCTCCCCTCAGTGATGTGGTACTTTCTCCCCTCAGTGATGTGGTACTTTCTCCCCTCAGTGATGTGGTACTTTCTCCCCTCAGTGATGTGGTACTTTCTCCCCTCAGTGATGTGGTACTTTCTCCCCTCAGTGATGTAGTACTTTCTCCCCTCAGTGATGTGGTACTTTCTCCCCTCAGTGATGTGGTACTTTCTCCCCTCAGTGATGCGGTACTTTCTCCCCTCAGTGATGTAGTACTTTCTCCCCTCAGTGATGTGGTACTTTCTCCCCTCAGTGATGTGGTACTTTCTCCCCTCAGTGATGTGGTACTTTCTCCCCTCAGTGATGTGGTACTTTCTCCCCTCAGTGATGTGGTACTTTCTCCCCTCAGTGATGTGGTACTTTCTCCCCTCAGTGATGTAGTACTTTCTCCCCTCAGTGATGTGGTACTTTCTCCCCTCAGTGATGTGGTACTTTCTCCCCTCAGTGATGTGGTACTTTCTCCCCTCAGTGATGTGGTACTTTCTCCCCTCAGTGATGTAGTACTTTCTCCCCTCAGTGATGTGGTACTTTCTCCCCTCAGTGATGTGGTACTTTCTCCCCTCAGTGATGTGGTACTTTCTCCCCTCAGTGATGTGGTACTTTCTCCCCTCAGTGATGTAGTACTTTCTCCCCTCAGTGATGTGGTACTTTCTCCCCTCAGTGATGTGGTACTTTCTCCCCTCAGTGATGTGGTACTTTCTCCCCTCAGTGATGTGGTACTTTCTCCCCTCAGTGATGTGGTACTTTCTCCCCTCAGTGATGTGGTACTTTCTCCCCTCAGTGATGTGGTACTTTCTCCCCTCAGTGATGTGGTACTTTCTCCCCTCAGTGATGTGGTACTTTCTCCCCTCAGTGATGTGGTACTTTCTCCCCTCAGTGATGTGGTACTTTCTCCCCTCAGTGATGTGGTACTTTCTCCCCTCAGTGATGTGGTACTTTCTCCCCTCAGTGATGTGGTACTTTCTCCCCTCAGTGATGTGGTACTTTCTCCCCTCAGTGATGTGGTACTTTCTCCCCTCAGTGATGTGGTACTTTCTCCCCTCAGTGATGTGGTACTTTCTCCCCTCAGTGATGTGGTACTTTCTCCCCTCAGTGATGTGGTACTTTCTCCCCTCAGTGATGTGGTACTTTCTCCCCTCAGTGATGTGGTACTTTCTCCCCTCAGTGATGTGGTACTTTCTCCCCTCAGTGATGTGGTACTTTCTCCCCTCAGTGATGTGGTACTTTCTCCCCTCAGTGATGTGGTACTTTCTCCCCTCAGTGATGTAGTACTTTCTCCCCTCAGTGATGTGGTACTTTCTCCCCTCAGTGATGTAGTACTTTCTCCCCTCAGTGATGTAGTACTTTCTCCCCTCAGTGATGTAGTACTTTCTCCCCTCAGTGATGTGGTACTTTCTCCCCTCAGTGATGTGGTACTTTCTCCCCTCAGTGATGTGGTACTTTCTCCCCTCAGTGATGTGGTACTTTCTCCCCTCAGTGATGTGGTACTTTCTCCCCTCAGTGATGTGGTACTTTCTCCCCTCAGTGATGTGGTACTTTCTCCCCTCAGTGATGTGGTACTTTCTCCCCTCAGTGATGTGGTACTTTCTCCCCTCAGTGATGTGGTACTTTCTCCCCTCAGTGATGTGGTACTTTCTCCCCTCAGTGATGTAGTACTTTCTCCCCTCAGTGATGTGGTACTTTCTCCCCTCAGTGATGTGGTACTTTCTCCCCTCAGTGATGTAGTACTTTCTCCCCTCAGTGATGTGGTACTTTCTCCCCTCAGTGATGTGGTACTTTCTCCCCTCAGTGATGTGGTACTTTCTCCCCTCAGTGATGTGGTACTTTCTCCCCTCAGTGATGTGGTACTTTCTCCCCTCAGTGATGTGGTACTTTCTCCCCTCAGTGATGTGGTTCTTTCTCCCCTCAGTGATGTAGTACTTTCTCCCCTCAGTGATGTGGTACTTTCTCCCCTCAGTGATGTGGTACTTTCTCCCCTCAGTGATGTGGTACTTTCTCCCCTCAGTGATGTAGTACTTTCTCCCCTCAGTGATGTAGTACTTTCTCCCCTCAGTGATGTGGTACTTTCTCCCCTCAGTGATGTGGTACTTTCTCCCCTCAGTGATGTGGTACTTTCTCCCCTCAGTGATGTGGTACTTTCTCCCCTCAGTGATGTGGTACTTTCTCCCCTCAGTGATGTGGTACTTTCTCCCCTCAGTGATGTGGTACTTTCTCCCCTCAGTGATGTAGTACTTTCTCCCCTCAGTGATGTGGTACTTTCTCCCCTCAGTGATGTGGTACTTTCTCCCCTCAGTGATGTGGTACTTTCTCCCCTCAGTGATGTGGTACTTTCTCCCCTCAGTGATGTGGTACTTTCTCCCCTCAGTGATGTGGTACTTTCTCCCCTCAGTGATGTAGTACTTTCTCCCCTCAGTGATGTGGTACTTTCTCCCCTCAGTGATGTGGTACTTTCTCCCCTCAGTGATGTGGTACTTTCTCCCCTCAGTGATGTGGTACTTTCTCCCCTCAGTGATGTGGTACTTTCTCCCCTCTGTGATGTGGTACTTTCTCCCCTCAGTGATGTGGTACTTTCTCCCCTCAGTGATGTGGTACTTTCTCCCCTCAGTGATGTGGTACTTTCTCCCCTCAGTGATGTGGTACTTTCTCCCCTCAGTGATGTGGTACTTTCTCCCCTCAGTGATGTGGTACTTTCTCCCCTCAGTGATGTGGTACTTTCTCCCCTCAGTGATGTGGTACTTTCTCCCCTCAGTGATGTGGTACTTTCTCCCCTCAGTGATGTAGTACTTTCTCCCCTCAGTGATGTAGTACTTTCTCCCCTCAGTGATGTGGTACTTTCTTTCCTCAGTGATGTGGTACTTTCTCCCCTCAGTGATGTGGTACTTTCTCCCCTCAGTGATGTGGTACTTTCTCCCCTCAGTGATGTGGTACTTTCTCCCCTCAGTGATGTGGTACTTTCTCCCCTCAGTGATGTGGTACTTTCTCCCCTCAGTGATGTAGTACTTTCTCCCCTCAGTGATGTGGTACTTTCTCCCCTCAGTGATGTGGTACTTTCTCCCCTCAGTGATGCGGTACTTTCTCCCCTCAGTGATGTGGTACTTTCTCCCCTCAGTGATGTGGTACTTTCTCCCCTCAGTGATGTGGTACTTTCTCCCCTCAGTGATGCGGTACTTTCTCCCCTCAGTGATGTGGTACTTTCTCCCCTCAGTGATGTGGTACTTTCTCCCCTCAGTGATGTGGTACTTTCTCCCCTCAGTGATGTGGTACTTTCTCCCCTCAGTGATGTGGTACTTTCTCCCCTCAGTGATGTAGTACTTTCTCCCCTCAGTGATGTAGTACTTTCTCCCCTCTCAGACACAAGGCAAGAGACACCCAAGTGACCATAAAGAAACAATGGGACAACAATTTGCATTAAAAACCTCAAAACCCTTGATATAGTAAATATACACTACAAGAAGAAAAAAGAAACATAAAATTAGATTTTGATTAGATCATTGAATTTACATTTTAGCTAATTTGTCTTGATTTTTGATTCTATTAAAACCAATAGTTGAAATAATACAAGTCATTGCAGTACTATGGTTCAATATAATGACAGATGCAAGGTGATGAAGCATTCCCAAAACTTTGTGCAAAGGGAAATACAAGCACCACTTGATGTTTTCTGCCCCTTGCAGAATAATACAGTTCTGGTATACACTGCCCTAAATAACAAGTCTGCCCCTTGCAGAATAATACAGTTCTGGTATTCACTGCCCTAAATAACAAGATAAAGAGGATTAACTACAACACATCAATCAAAGAACTACAAAATGTTAACCATTCCATTCCAAAATTACTTTTTAAGCCGCAAACCCATTTCTTCCACAAAGACATTTCGGGCATCATTTACACATTCTCAGTGTCATGCATATCCATAAGCACACAGCATCTACTGAACTTCATCTTCTGTGAGATTAGTATTTCTACTACTGGTGCTACCTGAAATTCATGGTTTTAGAGCTATCGCACAATATCTGAGCTATCACACATTCTTTAACTTGTAATACTTTTAATATGGACAAGTATTTCCAGTTTGTTTACTTCTGTAACTGGCAGGTTGTTTTGGAAAAGGTATTTTTCAGATAAATTACCAGTTTAGGTAAATATAGCATATAGTATTTAATTGTGCAAAAAATAATGTCAGTAATCATGTATTTCAAAATGTCTTTCATCTCATTAAAAAAAGCAAACAGTTATTGTTGTGAGACTCTACAATACTTTCTCAGTGCATCATATATTAATTGCATGGTAGGAGGTAAAAAGAATTTCTGTTTTTGACTACTGCATAATGCTCCTGGCTGCATCACAGATGGCGGTGTACACAAATCATCAGGGATCTGCTTTGCAAGCTAGAGAGATGTCAAAGGTTTCTGGAACCCTCTGATGCTTATAAATCCTCTATAAAGTTCAATATTCTCACATCCACAATGTACTTCTACAGATGTCTTTCTGGACATGTCCATATTTCTGTCTATCAAGCTGTCCTGGTGCCATCATGATATCCCCAAGAATGTAAAAAAGTTTAACATTCCTCAAGCAGCCCTGCAACAACCATGCAGCACCCAACCAAACAACACTCAACCTAAACAGAGCACCGTGTCTCCTTCACCTTGCATCACTGTCAGAATCAGAACTGCTGGTGCTGCTTATGCCATACATGGGTGGAGGACCAACATTCAAGACCCCATATGGCCGCTGCAGTTTGTGCCTGTAGTTCAGCTTGGGAGGGTCAGCAGAGCCAACACGGCGGATCTGACGATAGATCTGGATGGCTGTGGGATTTCCTACTTTGGTCTTGGAGTTGGGGCCTGGTCTTCTGTCACTGACTGGAGGTCTTCCAAAGCGCGATCCCAGATTGTGCAAATTTGGAGCCTTCCTCTCTACTACCATTGGTTCTGGCTTCTGACCTGAGACTCTGCTATTCCCGAGAGTCTTAGAATTAACATCTGAGAGAACTGAGGTGGAAAATTTCCTCGAATTGTCTTTGTTTGGGCCTGGACTGAGTTCCTTTGTTGCCACCTTGGATCCATTGGAGCCATTTTCCAAACTGCGTAGAGATGATTTTCCCACAGACTTTCCACAGACAGATGCTATATCTGAAGACGCATCATCACTTGGTGTGGGTGCTTTCCCTATAGAGGGCTGGGGTGATTTGCCGTTTCGCGGTTGGAGACCATTATTCACAGCACCATTTTGAGTTGACTGGCCGTTTTTAATGGGTGGTTTACAGTTTCTGTGATTGTTCACTCTGACACCAGGTTTGGAACCATGTGGCCTCTTGTGTCTTGCTTCCTCCCCTGATGACAGATCCTCAGAAGAGTCGGAGGATACTGAGCTGGACGAGAGAGTCTCACTGGAGTCGGACTCAGAACCGGGAAGGAGGTTGAGGCAGACTTTCTGTCTGCTGAAGAAGCTGTAAGGAGCCACATCCTCCTTCTCTCCATCCTTGGAAGGCACTGGAACTGTGCAGTGTGGCTCCTCCTATGCAGACACAAGAGAAAACTGTAACATTGTGAGACAGGACACAGGTATTTGTATGCTTGTATTCTTTTACAAAAGGAGAGGGGAGTTGATCAAATCATTTTTGTACATTAATATAACAGAGACATTAAAAAAAACATATTTATGAAAATAGCCCATAAGTTTCTCACTACTGAAAATGTGTAACCCATCACGGAGTCAATTCCACATCATATCTTCATAACATACCAAACACACCATACAACTTCATAAGCATAAAGAAATAAGTAACAATTAAGACAGAGGAAGCAACTCACAAACTTGAATTCCTTTTCATGCTTGGTGATGAGCTCAGCCATCTCCTCTTTCCATCCAAGCATTCCTACAAATTTCTGTGTTGTTTCCAGCAAATCACCTGTTGACAAAGGAAACAAGCTAAGAATACAGATCAGATCACATAAAAAGCTGATTTGTTACAAATAATGAAAACAAATTATGTGTTCAAATTCTTGCAACCCTACATCCTCATCCCCAAAACTCCTTACAAAAAATTGAGAAAAACAGTGAATGATTAAGATGAGTCCATGTAAATCATATACATTCTACATTGAAGTCTGCTTGCTTGTCAGTGTCTAAACATCATGATGTGTGTCCTTGGGCAGGCATCCATTGGTTCTTACCACAGGCAGGGCAGCAGGGCGGCCTGCATACAACTAAGTTTCTCATCAGACTCTACCATGCTCTAGTCTGGATGCATGTATCTGCACCTTCCCTATCCACTCATCCTGAAGCAATACAAATTATTTATGTCAAAATCAAAGACCTCGGTGGGGCTCCATGAGACTGGCACTTGGTGGTCTTCCAGGCTGTCTCCTGGTGTCTGCTTTAGGCTCTGGCAGGGTCACTGCACAACTGAGATTGCAGTTGTATTTCAAAGGCCTTCAGACTGGTTGGCTTAAATTCTCTCCCCTCTGGCCAGACTGTGAAGGATGAAGGTGTTCACTTGGGTAATTTCTATTAGCCAAAAAGAACAGCTTTTCCCACCACTTCACAGTCTTCTTCTCAAAGATGTTGTAGTAGGACACCTTCTGGTCCAGCAGATCACAGCCATTCATATTGAAGTTGTAATGGTGGACCATGGTGGGCTTTGGCCTGTCTTTCACCTGTGTCTTGCCAACCTCAGCATCAGTGGATACCATCAGGACCTTCTTCTTTGCTTTCTTGTCTCTGAAAGCAACACAGAAAATGGTTTCATCTCTCTTGAGAAACCACTGCATTTCTCTGTTGAAGAGCCAGCTGCTTCATTTGTGGAGCAAAGCCTACACGGTTCTCATTGAGGGTGCCTGTATAGTACTGCTGCCTTTCCAGCAGGAAGTCGATGAGGGCCCGAGTGGTGTAGTACCTGTCTGCAAACAGCTTGTGGCCTGGGCCCAATTGTGACAGCAGAGTGGAAAAGATCTACACTGCCTGACCTGAATGCTGGTCTGCCTCAGGATCATAGGATGTGTCAGCACCAAAATGACATCAGGATGTTTATCACGTAGCCTGTGGCAGCATCGCAGAGACCAAAGGTCTTGATGTGGCACTTGCTTGGCTTTGCAGCATTGAATTGCCTGAACTGCCATCTCCCCTTGAAGCCAATGACCATCTCATCAATGCCAAGTTCTCTGTAGGGGTAAAAGGCAGCCCGGAATTTGGAGAGAAGCAGCTTCATGCAGAGCTCTATATTGTCCTTGCCTTCAGCCTCTTCATCTCCTGCATCCAGCATAGTGTGGTAGATGTCCTGGAACCTGTTTCTGGAGAATGTGGCATGGTACCAGGGTGTGTAGAATTCAGGTGCCAGGGACCATTAATCAGCTATCTCAGGGCGTTTGTCAATTACCATGACAATGATGGTTGCCAGGAACTTGTCAAGTTCATGAGAGGAGAGGGGAACCCATCTTCTGTACACAGAGCTTAGCAGAGGAGGCATAACTGTTGATGGATTCAACAAGAAAATCCCTCACTTCATCGTCAAAGAGCTTCGAAAAACAGTCAATTGCCCAAGACTCTTCATTGATGCCCAGATCTGGTGAAATTCCAGGCTTGCGAGGAGGACGAAATCGAAATGAGTTCTTCGATGAACCCTCGGTCACATGCTTTGGATCTTCATCAAGACCACGCTGTAAAATCAGAGTCTGGGGTTGATGACTTTGAGACGGTACTGGGTCAGCTGCAGGTTCTTTCCTATCTTTACCTCTCCCTTTCTCTTTGCCCGAAACTACAGGATCAGGTGTACGTCATTTGGGAAGGGGCGGTGTCGCTTCCACATCAGACTCTGAACTGGAATCTCACTGCACAAATAAATGTACTGAAGAATTGATGAATTCTTCACCACCACCAATCATTGATTCATCTCCACTCTCACAGTCCTCTCTCATGCATGAATCAATAATCATGTGAGTAATTTCGGTCATATAATGACTCGGCCGCTGCGATGAAGAACTTCTGGGTTGTTCTTTGATCAACACAATCACAAACAGTCCACAGAAGTTGCATTAAAACTCACGCTCTGCGTTCGACACTAATCTAAAATTATTAGAGAGCTCTCTACTGCTGTAAAACCACTTTGGGTCTGAGAGGGAATACTAGAATGCTTGGAATACAAAAGGAAACGAGGTGAAGTAGCTTTGGCGCAGAGTGCGGCGGATGGGAGGCAACTAAAAGTGCTTTGGCACATAGTGTGGCGAATGGGACGGAAAGAGTTAACTCAAGATCGATAGCCAGTCACATACTGTGACCTTCTAGTTAGTGTAGTTAGTGGCTTGTCTCTGGAAGCTTTTCCAGGGATTACATACCCACCTATACCACACACACACACACACACACACACACACACACACACACACACACACGCACACTCGGTTATCCACATAACCGGTACCCACCTTCAGCTACAATATCTTTGGTGCGACGGCGATGCCTGAAGGGACCAACAGGCTCCTTGTTGAAAAGCACGCGGGGCACTCCCCACCTCACATTTTCTATGATTCCTGCAAACGGCTGCACCTGAAATGGAGAAATGACAGGTGGCAGGTTAGCAGATGACTTGTTCATCTGTAAAGAAAACCAACCAGCCACCAACAGAGACTGAACTGGAAAAACTCAGGAGACAATGGAAAAGCATCTTTTCCCTTATTTAAAGACACAGTGGTGCAAAATGGTCTATTTCTGATTTCTGGGTCATTTTGAGATTATTGCATATTTTGGGTGCCTAACCTCTCTTCATCACAGTTCAAAGCCATTTTTCTTCCAGAAACAGTGGGGAAAATACATAAAACTGTGATAAAACAACCCACCCCAACCTTAAAATGATGGCGTTTGCTTGTTGTACAGTAGTCACGGCGACTATTAAAAACACATTGGGACCAAACAAAAGTGTTTTTAATAAGCGGCGTTTTTATTAACCGTTTGCGTGTTGAACATATCCATCAGTAACGATGTAAATCCGGACCGGACCAACTGTATTAAAAAAACGGCTGTTTTTATTAACCGCATGTTTTATAAGCGGCGACTACTGTATAGCAAAAATGTCATTATTTGGGTCCTAGCAACTGCTCAAATTGTTTAACAAAGGCAGAAGTGTTTGACATCACTCTCTCATTTTTCATGTAAAGAGTTATCTACTGGCTAGTTCTAGGTTCATCCTCAGAGAGACGACATAGTCGCCCTCGAGGGGAGAGACCTTTTGATAACAATGAGTTTACAACCTAAACTCGACCACCACTCCTTGGGGGGACACCACAAACATCAAGCATGTCAACAACAAGTGAATAAAAGACCACTGAATCGGGGTATAAATAAACAAATCAACTTTAATCATCAAAATAAAATAACAACAAAATTCACAACAGACATACTCTCTCAAGAGCCAGCGATCCCTGAATACTACAACCTGGGATCAAACAAACAACCACAACAACAATAATTCTCAAACCAGGGAAATGAGAAACAATTCCCTGTCGTTCACTACCCTTACACAAAGTCAACCCCTAAGTCACTGGTGACTGGGCACTAAACAGGGTACAAGAGAAAAAAACAATCTCCAGTTTCTTTATACTTTTCATCATTTCCCCAGAACTAGAGAAAAAATCGTAACCATCTCAAAAATCAGAATCCACTACTACTTCTACCACTCGTTCTGATGAACCCCTTCAGAACGATGACAAATCCACCAAAAAGAAGAAGCGAGAGCAAACTTAAAAAAATGACAACAAATTTCTCTCACTCCCGCACGCGACACACACACACACACTGCCGTCGCTGCGTACCAAACAACCCCCTCTCACTCCCCCTTCCGAATAGTGACAACTTCCGCCCGACTAAAAAAAATGGCGGAAAGGTAAACAAACTGGCTCCACGCTGTCACAGCACTCACTCGCGCTAACAACACACCGCTGCCGCACTCATGTGAAACCGCGCACACGAGAAACAACCCACGTCATTAATCATATAAGCGAAGGAATAAACAAAAGGACCAGACTCACCGCTTCCATCGCTGAGACTCTCCCACAGTCCAGAACGTTCTAAACTTCCACGTGGCTACTCCCTTGCACACGGTTAGAACTATCAACAAATACGCATCCCAAAACCATAAAAAGTCCCAAGTGACTTTACTCTCCCCCACCCTTTCCAGTCCTCCTGAAAAGAAGAAATTATCCCGAGCTCCGTGCTCGGATAATTCGTCCAGAAGAAACACACAGTTTCAACCTCAAAGTCAAAAGTCGCTTACACCGCCAGGCGTCCAACCTGTATTCCCCCCGGTGTTCACATAGACAAGTAGCCCTACCACAAACAGGCTCTTTCCCTCCTGTCCATAATGAGGTTCACGCTGACCTACAAACACCAAGTCTGTCTTCTTCCCAAGTCAGCTTTAAGTTTAGAAAAATTAATCCGGCAGAATCCAAACCCAATCATCTAAGCAGAAATATGACCAATATCGTCCTGACGTGAGAACCAAGTTACGAGTCATATGTCCTTACGTTGCATGTCCACCTGCAACAAATGGCTGTGTTACTACATCGCCCCAGCGAATGCATACACTAGCTTTTTCTCCCCATCTGCCTCTGATCTATCCCTTCCCTAAGATCAGGCCGCCCGTGCGGACTTACACACCATTCCCAAGGTGTATTTCGTTTGACGCTTTTTTACCAAAAGTTCCTAAACCAGTCCAAACGAAATCGTAGCCACCAGCTACAAACGAAGAGTATACTTGCAGAGCTGTATGAACCGATACAGCCAGACCGAGCGCTCCCGCGTTCCTCCCGCGTCGCCTGCAGCCTCGCGCTCGGGCTCCTGCCCAGCGCAGCTTTTCCCAGAAGTGACGACGTGCCCTCGAGGTCCACCCATGCGGACTCGAGCGTGACGATACTGCCGCGCTCCTCCAACGCAGACGCAGCACCCGTAGAAATACGTAGGAACCAGGGAACAAGTAGTGGGTAGACCAGTGGAGGTTCGGGCAGCAAACCAGTAGCTCCCGTGAGCGACCCAGTGCTCAGATAACCGCGCAGAGTACAGAGTCGAGTAGAGCAGCAGCAGCTCAAACGTAGTAGACACACCGGTATACACACCGGTAGAAGTAGAAGTAGACGTAGAAGTAGAAGTTGAAGTTGAAGTTGAAGTTGAAGCCTGAAACATACAACCGTTTCGCCCCCTTATATCTCTACTCCTTCCCCTTGCCAAATTCTCTCACACGAAATTCAAAGTTTAGAGCAGCACGTCCCAAACCGACGCCCAATAGACGCTACCTCCCCCCCGCTCCCGGCAAAACTTGAATTGACGACTTGTTACTCACAAAAATGACTTATAAATCATTTCCCATGGAAATCATTTCCCGTCTCCGTTATTTCCATAGTGTTACCTCAGATCCAGAAGTACAATTCACTCATCCCCAATTGAATTAGCCCACTTCCCGCCCATATTAACAATCGAGTGCCCCACGCGGCAAAACAATATGGCGAGACCGCGATAATTACCTCAGTCCTCAGGCTGTGGAAAGACCCACAGAAAACTCGTCCCAGTCCAGGAAGACTCCTTCTTCCATTCTCATGTGTCCCAAATTGACACAGAGGAATTTCCAGCGAGGCAAACCGCCTCACCCCGCCACCCATGGTGGCTTCACGGTCAGCGGGAGCTCTCGCTCCCCCACCGTCACCATCCACTGATGGAATAGGTCTGCCCTATCTAGACGCTATCGGACCTTCTCGTCCCTTCTCTCACGCGATTGCCCACCAATCAATAGAGAGGATTTTCCCGCCGTGGCGATTCTCCCCCAATCACCACTCGATGCGGTTCGCGGCTTTTCGGCCCGTGTGAGAAAACGTGTAAACCATGTAGTATGACGCTTATGACCCCCCAAGAGACCCCCCAGGCCTCTCCCGGAGTGACGCAACACCCCTCGCTACACGATAGCTCCGCCCAATGAGCCAAACACTCGAACGCGAAAACTGAGAGGATTCACACGCGATTAAATCGGCAATAACGCTTAATAACCCACATCACACTTTTGTCGCTTCATCACGCGACATAAAGGGAGATAGCTTCAAAATAAATAGTCTATTATTACTTAAAATAATTATTTTAGAAGCATGTGGTGAGCAGCCAATCTAAACATTCTCAGTGCATCAGCCAATCAGAACATTCTCAGTGCATCAGCCAATCAGAACATTCTCAGTGCATCAGCCAATCAGAACATTCTCAGTGCATCAGCCAATCAGAACATTCTCAGTGCATCAGCCAATCAGAACATTCTCAGTGCATCAGCCAATCAGAACATTCTCAGTGCATCAGCCAATCAGAACATTCTCAGTGCATCAGCCAATCAGAACATTCTCAGTGCATCAGCCAATCAGAACATTCTCAGTGCATCAGCCAATCAGAACATTCTCAGTGCATCAGCCAATCAGAACATTCTCAGTGCATCAGCCAATCAGAACATTCTCAGTGCATCAGCCAATCAGAACATTCTCAGTGCAGCAGCCAGTCAGAAGTTATGGCAGACAAATTGATGCTTGCTGTCTGATAAACGTTTTGCAACTTTGTGCTGCTTGTCACGCATATTATGAGTGATAAATGAGGCAGACATGTTTTGCTTTGTTGTGATAATGCATAAGACTGAAGGAAAGAGCTCTAAAGCAGTTTTAATGGAGACAGGTTTGTGTAAGAACATTTATTTACACAGGCAATTCAATGAAGAAATGGCGGGAAGAATGGTTGCCTGCTCTCGCAATGGTTTTGGGCATTCAATCTAATCTGACTCTTCGATGCTGGAGGATTCCTGGGTCATAGAGATAGAACTATATTCGGGTAGAGGTGGTCAGAGCACACCTAAAAATAAATCCAACCCTTGCCTTTGAGAGTAAACTGCTGGTTTGGACACACTACACACAGGTCATAGCATTCCACTCTTGAACGACTTGTAAATATGCTAGTGCTATCGAGTGCTAGATAGCCCGCCACAAAGAGGCTGCACCTGTATGACCAAAATGGCTGCCTTCAGGGAACGAAAGAAAGTTGTCATCACAAATATGCGCTCTGGCACATATTTCGACCTGTGATTATTACCCAGCCTATGCAAGAAGTTAGGCTGATATTGTTATTTTCTTTTTTTAAATAAAGAAAAACTGCTCTGAAATAATTACCAGACAAGATGTGAGCAAATATTTTAAATGAAAGACGTCTAAAATATTTAATGGAGGCAACTCTATATCTTATATTAGCTCTTAGTTTTGTTGTGTAACCTCACTTGATGTGAGTATCCAGAAACTTTTGCTTACACCAAGTCAGCACTGTTGTTTTGACATAATTTTCAATTTGAGTGGTACTGGGCCTTAATGCACAGCTGCAGCCATATTTTATCACCTTCCACAAGAAACGACCAATCTGCAGTTGCTGGTTCCCTTATTTGGTTGAAAAGCGCACTTCGTGACGATGAGAAGGCAGCGCAGAAGCCATCTTGACAAGTGCTCGGTCATGACAAGTCATTCAAGGGTGCACTTAGGGGCTCGCCCAGTGCTTGATCGAGCGCTAGGTCGTCTTGAATGACCTATGGAGCTCGCCTAGTGTTCGATCGAGCGCTAGGTATCATATAACTCTACAGTTATATCCTGCAGGGTATTCAATATCGCATTTCATAACTTGTGCTGCTTATATTGGATATTTTGAGTGATAAATGAGTGAAACATATTAATAAATTCCAGCAGTGGGTCTATTCTTACACTTACCAATCAAATGTCACAAAACATCAAGCATGTAGCAACCACACAGCATCCTGTATTTGAGATCAATGGATTGTGATTTCGTTTTGCCACTTGCAAAATAAGATCTTAACTGTAGACATACCTCAATGTACATGTTAAAGCTGCATGAGAATGGCACTGACTGCTAAATTCCACAATCATAATCTGAATCCACTGAATCATGTTTGTTTGTCATCTATGATTAACCCTCTTAGCCCCAGACGTTAAAATTCGTTACACCTACCATGAGCCCAGATTGTTAAAAGTCGGCAAGCCTTGGGTGGCTGTCTTTAACATCTGTTTTCACTTCTAGAAGGGTCCGGCAGTGAGAAAGTTTATATTAGCTCCTCAGAGGAATGACCACTGCATATTGTATTACATTTCCTGGCTTCCAAAAGCATGGGAACGACAAGCAAGGAGTGTCATTTGCTCTTGTTTGCCTCACTCCCGACACAAGTTGTAAAATGGCTTCGTTCAGTGGAGAGTAGTACAAAGATATATTACACCAAATTATGTCTGAAAAGGACAAATTGAAGGAAGAAATGGACAAAGAGTCGGATGGAGATATATCTGAGGGTTCAGAAGATTAAGGAGAGGAGGAAAACGAGTCGGTTCCGGAGGATGACATTCTGCTTGCCAACCTTCAGACAAAATGGCGGACTGCCACCACCCAGCCCGTCAATGTTCAGCCATTCGACAAGCGAGTATGCGCGAGTAATGGCAAGTAAGGATGACACAAAAGTGGACTTTATTCATGCAAGTACATTTAAGGGGGGATATGGCAGTGCCTATAGGGCTGGAGTAAAGCAGTTCTTTTCTAAATACATAATTATTTTCATATCAAAGGTACACATGTTGGGTATTAAAAACTGTAAAGAGAAATTTTTTTAAACCTTCTGTTGCCATGGAAACCTTCCAAGATGGCCGCCACATGCAATATATTTAAAAATACAAAACTCAAAAACTACAACTCATAACTACACCATTTTTTTAATTCAGCAAGATACACATCAACTCAAACTTTTTACAGAAGGGCATCAATTTATATGCAGTCTAACCAATTTTCTGAATTTGAGGTCCACTATCCCATAAGCTATGCCGTGAAAACCCTGTTTCCCAGACACATTTTAGACAATTACAACAAGAAGAATGGGAAAATATCAATATTGTTCTGTAAGAATGAAGGAAACATAAGAAAGAATAAGACCTGTAAATTGCAGGGCTGTATCATGCTTCCCTTTTTTTCCTTGTATTTTCAAATATAGCAAAAACCGTATTTTGAGAAATCAAGGAAAACAAGATTCAATGTCCTAGTATTCAATAATCAAACTTCCCCAGTCATATGGCATTGCTGCCCCTCATTTTGAAACATATGAACAACCTCCACAGCTAATATCTAGACAAAATCTTTCCTGAAACTATTTATAAAAAATTACAGACACTATAAAACCGAGTTGGACAAAACGCAAAATAAATGCTTATCAGCACAATGACTGATTAGACTGAAGAAATCAACTGGATGAAGAAATACAGCAGATTCTTGCATGAAAATCTCAATATTATTCTGTAATAATGAAGGAAACATAAGAAAGAATAAGACCTGTAAATTTCAGGGCTGTATCATGTCCCCTTTTTTCCCTTGTATTTTCAAATATAGCAAAAACCGTATTTTGAGAAATCAAGGAAAAAAGATTCAATGTCCTAGTATTCAATAATCAAACTTCTCCAGTCATATGGCATTGCTGGCCCCTCATTATGAAACTTGAACAACCTCCACAGCTAATATCTAGACAAAATCTTTCCTGAAACTATTTATAAAAAATTACAGACACTTCAAAACCGAGTTGGACAAAATGCAAAATAAATGCTTATCAGCACAATGACTCTTTTGTGCCAGGTCCCATCATAAGATACACTAATGTCTATGATGGGAATCTCTCCTCCAACAAGACTCTCCTGAAGATCTTCATCAGTTGCTGAGTAGGCCTCTCTGACAGCAGCAGCAGCACGCTCCAGGACCTCTGCACCCTCCTGAACTTCAACTTCTGCAAATTACAAAACATGGACTAAATATATGATCATATTCATAAATACTAACTGAAAACAAAGCTTAGATGACTACAATAATCAATTCATAGGAAGCAGTATTTATGGATTTAGAATCATGTCAGAATGCGACAAAATACCAATAATTATACACAGATCAATGTAAGAAATTTAATTGAGCAAGATGATTGTTTTTCTTACCTGTCAGTAGCCGATCGTGGCGCTGGAAGGTCTTCTTGTGCATTCCTGGCAATCCGAAGATGGTGCTGAATTTCTCTCGAACCCGATGGCCTGTCCCAACCACATGACTAAACAGAGTCATCAGTCTGTTGACTTCAAATGCCACGTTCTTCTTTGTGGACCCTCCCACTCTTGGAGAACTCAGTTCATCGGCTCTGAAGGGGCATTTGTGACACAGGAGCTCCAATTTAGTGGAAAATCCTTGATTTCCACCTTTACAGATGCCTACTTCCAGTTGATTTTCAAAACATTCTGGGCAAGGAACTTGTGCCAGCAGTTTCGTCAACTGATCCACGTGGGAAATCAGCCACTTCTGAGACTGAGCATCTCCACAGGCAGTGTCTGCACTTCTGCTTGCTGCTATTTCTAAATTTTTTCCAAGATGCAGAAACCGAAGTTGATTCACTAATTCCAGCTTGGGAAGTGGATGGAAACGGTTCTTGAGTTGCACAATCAGCCGACGAAGTAGATGGGACTGGAGAATCTGTTGTTGACATCGGCGCAGGAGGTGAAATAACCGATCACTCGTGTCGTGGAGAATCAGTTGACATCGTGCAGGAGGTAGATCCTGCCGTTTTGCAGCCCTGGCAGCTTCTAACTGCCTGCTCCTAAGCAGTTTTCCTTTCCTCGGCATTTGGCTTCTTCAGTGCACCAAAATCACAATAACAATACACGCGAAGAGCCACGAATAGATTCCACGATCAACCTGAGGCGCCATGTTGTCGTCATGCAGTGGAGAATTGTGGGAGGAATCCTAAGCTTCTGATTGGTCCACGTGACCTTTTCCTTTGTTCCCATGCAAAATAGGCTCTCCTATTCAGGTCAATTGCGCTATCACGAGTTAGTATAGAGGAGTTCTCTCCCTTGCAGTATTCTCCTAATGGAAAGAGCTACAAAATGATACCAAACATGTCGGCATTCAAGCTTCGATCGTGTATGTTGTCAAGTGGAAAACAACGACACCGTCAGCTCCAAAAATCAAATAAACAATTTATTTCGGTGACAGGTAGTGTACATTTTAAGATTTTATAAATATTTTCGAGCACATTTCACACTTATAACGACCAGCACTGGTTAGTAGGATGGTTATGCAATTCAAATCTGCAATAATCCCGACATCGACGAAAATCAAGAAAATAGTGAGTTTGCACTGCCGTATCCCCCCTTAAACGTGTATAAACGATGTCTGTGGCAAAGAAAACTTTCTAAGCGTCTAGCAACACAACATGCGGTGCAGAAGATTTACCTCCCTTTTAACAAGTGAAGCGCTGCACTAAATCTGTAGGTGTTCACGAGAGGCAAAGAGCGCTCAATTGTCAACATGAAGCGCTCATGCAGCGCTTTGTACTCCTGAACAAGCCTATTGCTATTGTGGGCCAGTGGTGAGGATGCTTGCCTTGCTACTGGCAGGTATGGTGTTCAATGTCGCATATATCCTAGAGGTGCATTCTTGGGCAAGGTGCTTAGTCCACGTTGCTTCTCCTACCAAGTCAAACTCAGAAACTGGTTACTAGGTACTGCACAATGGCGACCAAGGGTGAAAGTCCCCAAAACAATTTCCTATGTATTTGAGCAAAACAAATATCATTATTGTTATTGTTGTTGTCATGATGATGATGACGACAATGATGACGACGACAACGATGCCAACAATGACGAGAATAATGTTTGACAAAAACAGGAACCATGCATCATTACATGTACACTGCAACCACCGAATCAATATTCCTTGATGCAGTTCATGACATAAGGGAGCCTTACCTCCAGAGATGTTCCCATGACAATAGCAAGGTCAGTCTGCAGCATGTCCTTCAAGTAGTTGTAAAATTTGGATGGAAGATCCTCTCCAAAGAAAACAATGTCAGGTTTCACAAGGCCCTGAAAAAGGTTCCACAGTAACTTGGTCAATTCAGGTGCAGATAGAAATATGAGGCAGGTGAGACAATACCCTCTTCTACATTCAAGACCATGTTATGTCGGGAGCAGTTTTTTGGGTCGAGGGAGATGTAGAGTGACGAACAGAGGCGGGGAGGTCATTCCAGATAGAGGGAGCCTGATAAAAGAAAGAGCGTTCACCAAATTTTGTTTTAACTGGAGGGTCCTCCGGGAACCTGAGGATTCTTGTGTCTGCAGAAGAGCGTAGCTGTCTAGCTGGTGTGTAGGTGCACATGGGTTTAGAGAGATATTGAGGAAGGGATTCAGCGAAGTAATGGTAGCAAAGATTCCACTAAAATTATTCATAAGTGTTAGTAATCCACTTAAATTTCTTATGATATCTTATTGAGTAATATAGACCTTCGTCATTGTTTACAATCAATGCTGATCATAAAAAGGTTGCTCTTTAAAATTTGACAGAGGGGAGAAAATTGGTACATTCATTTTTCAGTCATTTTGCTATAACACATGAACAACTAAATCTTCAGCAATAACATTTTGTCTGAGTATACCTTGCAGTGAGTTTGTATTTTGTATTAAATTTTATTAGCATAGCTTTCATACTTGCTGAGCAATTATTTATTTTCTATTAATTCGTTTTTTGTATGCCATGTCCCCCTTAGGCAGTCAGTCCCAAACCATATGTTCCCACCTTTGACCTCATCTCCTCTTGCTAGAGAAACCGTCAACCCCCTTGGAACATCTTTCACAAAGCAAGAGGAATTTGAGCTTCTTGGAGTACTCACATCCTTTCCAGACAAGTTTTCACTTTCTCATCATTATTATTCTATCTAGTTGATACTTTCACAACGAAAAAGCATGATCTACATGCAGTCAGAGCATATAATCTTTTAAGGGGAATTCCTGATACAAACTTTGAAGGGGCAAAACTGATGCATCGATAAAAATGTGCCATACAATGTATAAAACTGAGACACAATATAATATTGAATATTAAAGACTGAAAAGTAAAAGATAAAGTACTCACAGAGCAACCCCGCTGCTTGCACGTGGGTAGTTTATCCTCAAAGATCTTGCTCTAGGAAGAAGAAGGTCATCATTAACTCTTAAGGTTCTGTAAGTCATTCACATGTTTCATTCTCCAGTCCTGTAAGGCTTATGCAATTTGTAGAAAAATCAGTCAAGTAGCAGCCACATGGGGTGGGTGGCTTTGGGCAGTACAGGATTGAGCAGGGTGGGCGGTAATGGGTGGTTCAGGATCTTAAAAGTTTTAAAAATGGATCGGTGCTGAAGCGTACAGATTCTCATTTCTCATCCAACTGCCAGCACACTCAGGTTTAGTCTTGAGATATTTTGTGTATTTATCTGGTTGCAGAATTGATTTACACAGCCGTCCATTTACTCAAGAAGCATACCTTGATCTCTTCTCCATTGTATCTTCGCTCACATATAGTGCAGGTAGCAGTAGCAAAGGTCCCATGAGCCTCAACAAGCTTCTCTGGAGGAATTCCGGCCACTGACAAACAAGCAAACACAGATCTTAAGTGCTAAGATGGGGTTTATCATTAACAATTCAGATGTCAAAATATCATCATGATAAGAGAACCTTAATCTCTTCATTACAGCATGGAATCAGCAGGTGCAAAGTTTTGGTACTTGCTCAAGTTTACAGGATATTCACAGCCACATTGCACCATGTGGTTTCCAAATCTTCAAATTTTGAAATGATTCTGTCCTCTTCAGAATTACGTGAAGATTCTGAACTGCATTATGATCAAATGATGTTGTTCTGCACTACACTCCAATGCCTACAGTACAGAAGTCAACAAATGAAGCAATGTGAGTGACAGAATGCACTTACATCTTTCCAGTCCATCAATGTTCTGGGTGTACATTCGAAGCAGTATTCCCTTCTCGTGCAGCATGCGGGCAAAGTAGTGTGTGTAGTTGGGACGGTATTTTCCTGAAGGGTACAGCTCTTTGGCCAGCATGAAGAAAGGCTTTGGGTTGTGGTGGAAGTAGTCAATATCAAATATGGCCTCTGGGTAGGGGATGTTGTATCGTTGCAAGTTGTCATACAGACCAGTACCTGGTGTGCTGAAGAAAAAAAATGAAGGCACCACTTCCATATTAAGCACACAAAAAAATAACAGTTGTGGTTACAGTAACATGGAACACACACACCACCCACTTACTCCTGCAAACAGTGAATTCCCTGAGTGCTCATTGGGCAGGGAAGATGGGACAGCACACAGTTTGTTTTTACTGTCATTTTTTTCTTCTTCCAAGAGCAAAACAGTTTAGGGTTGGCAGAAAAAAAGGGGGATCAATTGGGTAACGATAACCATAACATTTTTTTTCACTGTCAGCTGTGTCTTGATCTACATGGATCCACTTTTCAAAAAGATGTCTAAAAAACCTTTGTATACAAAGACTAGTATGAGCAAGCACAGATATGAACTATGTGATACAATTTCATACATAAGTGTTTTGATGTTCAGGTGACTGGCATGACTTAGCCAGCAGTGTAGAAACTTAAAAAAGAATTAATGAAGTTGAAAGATAGTGTGGAGGTTGGGGAGAGAGAGAGACAGAGAGAGAGAGAGAGAGAGAGAGAGAGAGAGAGAGAGAGAGAGAGAGAGAGAGAGAGAGAGAGAGAGGGAGGGAGGGAGGGAGGGAGGGGGAGAGAGGAGAGAGAGAGAGAGAGAGAGAGAGAGAGAGAGAGAGAGAGAGAGAGAGAGAGAGAGAGAGAGAGAGAGAGAGAGAGAGAGGGGAGAGAGAGAGAGAGAGAGAGAGAGAGTGAGAGAGAGAGAGAGAGAGAGAGAGAGAGAGAGAGAGAGAGAGAGAGAGAGAGAGAGAGAGAGAGAGAGAGAGAGAGAAGAGAGAGAGAGAGAGAGAGAGAGAGAGAGAGAGAGAGAGAGAGAGAGAAAGAGGGAGAGAGGGAGAGAGAAAGAGAGGGAGAGAGGGAGGGAGGGAAGGAAGGGAGGGAGGGAGGGATGGTAGGGTGGGAGGGAGGGAGAGAGGGAGGGGGAGAGAGAGAGAGAGAGAGAGAGAGAGAGAGAGAGAGAGAGAGAGAGAGAGAGAGAGAGAGAGAGAGAGAGAGAGAGAGATAAACACTGTCACCTTATTCATTGGGCCTTTGGCCCAAAGACAAAGTGTAAACAATCAAAATCCAAAAACTGATACTGATCAATGAAACGTGCAAGGTTATGAGGCAGGCTGTGCATAAACAACACAAAAATAGAAGGAAAAACTCACCAAGCAAACAAACAAAATCTGACAAGCAGAGAGAGAGAGCGGACAGACAGGCGGACAGACAGACGGACAGGCAGAGACAGACAGGCAGGCACAGACAGACAAGCAGGCAAACAGATGGATGCAGGCAGGCAGGCAAACAGACGCATGCAGACAGGCAGACAGACAGACAGACAGCCATGCACAGAGATAGACGGACACCCAGTGAGACAGACAGTGAGGCAGAGAGACAGCAAGACAGAGAGAAAAACAGCGAGGCAGACAGACAAAGAGGTAGAGAGACAGAAACACACACACACACACACACACACACCCACATACACACACACACACACACACACACACACACACACACACACACACACACACACACACACACAAACCTAGACAGACACACAGGCAGAAATATAGACAGACACATAGACCGACAGATACATAGACGGACAGACATACACACAGAGATGGATGGATGGATGGATGGATGGATGGATGGATGGATGGATGGATGGATGGATGGATGGATGGATGGATGGATGGATGGATGGATGGATGGATGGACAAGCAGACACACAGACAAATTATGGATGGATGGATGGACAAACAGACACACAGACAAACAGTGACAGACAGACACACAAGCACATGCACACACACGCAGGCAGATAGACACACAGACCGACAGACAAACACACACACACACACACGTGCACACACACACACACCACACATGTGCATGCACACACACACAGGCAGATAGACACACACACATACACATACACACAAGCACACACACACACACACACACACACACACACACACATACACACACAAAGACAGTCGGACACACATACAGACACATAGACAGGCATTCACAAGTAGAGAGACACACAAGCAGACAGACAGACAGACAGATACACAGACAGACTGACATATATAGACAGACAGTCAGACACACATACACACAGACAGACAGAAACACACACAGACAGGCAGGCAGACATGCAGAGAGAGAGAGAGAGAGAGAGAGAGAGAGAGAGAGAGAGAGAGAGAGAGAGAGAGAGAATAAAAGAAGGCACAGTGACCAACTGACCGAAAGTCTGGAATGCCGCTGGGTGTGCTGATGCCTGCACCAGCCAAGATTACTACTTTCCTGAAGACATCCTGTTTCATCAGCATAGCCACATCTGCCAGATTCTTCACAGTTGCATTGCTGCTGCCCGCAAAGTAGTTTCTTCTGCAACAATGCATGACAAACTATCAGCTTGTCAGAGTGTCACTGCCATTACCAAGGCAGTGGATTTCCCTGTAGCAAAACAAAACTTGGCATCAGCTCTTCAGTAGAATTTGCTGTCTCTCACAAAATTACTTTTGCAATATCACACAGTATGGTGTCAGAATCTTCTAAGTACCACTGCTGCTTAGTAGCAAATCCTCCTGCAACAAGTAGCAACCAAGTATCAGATCTTCCAAGACTTGGCTGCTATTCTCCTCCAATAACACATGATATCCTTTTTACTTCACCACACTAATTATGGCTGTTTCCTTGTTTCTTTACATCTTCTATCCTCAGTGTGACAGTAAAGCAGGAACAAACTTCATTTATTAAAAAAAATATTTAACAACACTAAAACATCTAATACTTGCACTTATAAAAATTCATGAATGTTCTCACCAAAGTATGGGGGAATTATCAAGATAAAGGAAACTTACCTCACTGTGTTATTTGATGTTTTCCCTCTATCCCTGATGCTCAGATTTCTGAAACCATCTGTCAGGCCTGATGCTGCCTGGGTCTTGTACACGGGGCTGCTCTGTGAGTTAAATAGTCGGATTTGAGTCTTGGCAGGGATTGAGGAGGGCTTTCTTTTGAAGGAGCCAGGGCCTGGAGACTCTGCCCCTTTAAGTGAACCTGGAAGACAGCAAGGCAGGATTTCTGCAAGGAGCTCAGTGTGCTTCCACTGGGAATGAAATCACTTCATGCTTCCTCTGTATTCACCATTTAATACTGATGTGTTGACACTGCTTCAGACATGTCTTATTATGTGCTATAAAAAGTTGATGAAATACAAAAATATTAGGTTTTTGTACCTTATTGTTGACTCAGTTCCACACTGCATAGATGGAACAAAGTGCAATCAAGATAAAAAGCTGAAAAGCCCTGGGTTCATCTACAGATACACAGATTTATCTTCAACAGGTGTGGTTCAAGCTGTTGGGGTTGCTGTTGTTTTTACATTCCCCTAATAAAGCTTTGACACACATCTCTAGATACCCTGAGCTAGTTGTGAGAGGCTTTGGAATGCTACTGCCAACCAGAACTCAAGCATTTATTGTGTGGTCACTCTTCAGACGTTTCGGCTTCTTCTTCTTCTTCTTCTTTCTTTAGACCGCCACCTTCAGCAAAGTGAAGATTCTGCAGACGCGGAGAGAGGTTGCGAAGTGAAGCAATTTTCAGGATTTGGAGGGGAATGTTTGTCAGGTAACTAGCGGAAAATATGGTCAGGATAAACGGGGGGGGGGGGGGGGGTGTGTGCAGGGGAAAGGTACTAAATCTGGGTTTTAAAGGCCTCCAGGGAGGGGCTGAGAGCGACCTCGGCTGGGAGCGAGTTCCAGTCCACGATGGTGCGTGGGAAGAAGGACTTCTGGCGGTAGGCTGTTCGGCATGACGGTATCTGGTAGGCCGCTGCGTGAAGACCTCTGGTACTTCTAGTGGTGGGGTTTGCGATGGGGTGGTTTCGGGTGTTTATCGTCAATAGCCTGTTAGTGTATTTATACATAGTNNNGTGTATGGAGGTTTGTACGTCTTCGGAATTCTTCTTCTGTGCAGGAGATCCTGGGGCTAAAGGCGGAGTGGAAGGTCTGGTTTAGTACCTCTGCACGATCTTTGGCGTCGGTGACCAGCTTGCCGTCCACCTTAAGGGGAGAGACTCCGGCGGTCTCAGTACGCTGGGCTTTGATGTATGTCCAAAACCTCTTTGTGTTTGGTCTGGAGGTCTTGTCAGAGGAGTCGGTGAATAGCTTCTCAGTGTGGGACCAGTACTCTCGTCTCAGGTTTCTCTGGACTTTGTCTTTGAGTTTCCGAAATTCGGCCTTGAGATCTGCGTTGCCGGTATCACCATGGTACAAAATCAATTAACCATTTACTTAATTAATCAATCAATCGATCAATCAATCAATCAACCGATCGATCGTTTGATTCAGTCGTATTCAAAATATCACCATGCAAGCTAAGCTAGTCAGAGTGCGTTGGAAAAAAACACGCGTCTGTAACAAAGTGCATTCCCTTTGCCAACAGATAAGATCGCAGTTCCACCAAAACGTTTATCACCGAAGTAATTGTATTGCCACGTACTGAGCTAGAACGACGTGTTTCAGCTATGCTTATCGCTGTTTAAATTTTATTGACATACTCAGATACTGGTAAAAGTGGTATACTATAGCCAGGCTTTAGCAGTATTATAGGCATGTAATGCTTATAGTAATAGGTAATACTAGTAAAGTAGTCTTTGGTCCTTCAACACTCAAGACCATCGAGGAAATTGGACGAAGACTGAAGGGGGAGACGGGCGAGCCACGGGAGACCATTTGGCTCAAACAGCGAATCGGAATGGCTATCCTGACCTGAGTCCTCCGAGGCAATGCCTTCTGTGTCCTTGCCTCATCCAGGTCGCGAGATGACTGCGGAGAGTGACTGCGGGTTCCGCAGGCCTAGGGCCAGTGACCACCGCACTTTTCACAGTGTAACTGCTCCACATTATCTACAGCACTATGGCTGCCCTGTGCTTCGAGAACTCTTTGACAGAACCCTTTCTAGCGTTTCTTTCGCCTTTCGACTGCTGCTCAGACTCTTGATTGTAGGCGTTTTGATTGCTGCTCAAACTTTTGATTGTACGCTTTTCGGTGTTGGAACCCTTTCTACCGTCCCTTTCGCCATTAGACTGCTGCTCAAACTTTTGATTATCATTGTACGCGTTTCGGTGCAATTCTGAATAAAAGTGCTGTGATTGAGACAGCTAAAAAAGTATTACAAGTACAACAGACTGAGTCTGAACAGTCGATCCAGACACTCACCTTTCTTTCGAGCTGCAGCTGCCATTATGGAGCGCCTTAGCATTCTGGTAATTGTGCTGCTGATGAATAGTCTCCTCTACATCCAAAGAAGTGCGCAAAGGACATTATATCCATCTCCGGCTGAGGTGGGAGATAACAACTTATTATTTCCGGGGCACCTGTTGCTTTTCAAGAACGCCATAGTTACTACTGACATTCATACCTTTTAATCGAAAAGAGTTATCCAAGAACGACTACTCGATATTGCATAACCAAATGACCCCTATTGAACTCTTCTCCGACTATAATACAACTTCACCACGCCTATTTGCACTGAGAACAAAGCAGTGAGAGTGAATAATATTAAGAAAATAAACATACATTGAATCAAACATTATATCAAATTTGTTTTTTCGGGAAGGATCACTTTTCCTACAAATTGTACTTAGTGCGCTAATCTTGATGACGTTTATCGCAACCCCCCCCCCCCCCCCTCAAAGGCCTCATGTGTTCGCGATGAAGTTTCTCTGGTTCAGGTGTGACGAAATTATCGCTGGCACAACTGTCGGTATAGGAGTTTTGTCCGTCTTATTGGGTGGATTTTTCTTCATGCTTGAGATGGAAGTCAATCCTGATATGGAGAAGTGTTGCAGGTGAGATGAGAACCTGATCGAGAATTTCGCAAACTATCAATCATGTTACTGTTGCTGAAAGTCATCTTCATCCATGCACAAACCATCCCAGAAAATATGAAACTTATAAATGTTACCGAAGTATTTCAAAATCATTTTTTAATCTATCGGACAGAGTACCTCAGGTACAGTGTCCGGAAATGTTGCCCATAACGGTCACCATTTCAGCGTTACTGTTTCAGAATATGAGTTATGACAACAATGCTTCCGTCAAATGAAGTTAGATTACTTGGTTGTTGGTTTTTAATTTAAATAATACACACAGCAGGAAAGCTTATGATTGTGTCACACGGATGTGTGATTTGCGAATAAACTGTGTAGTCCTAATTTATCGTGCCTTGACTGGAGAAACTTCGGGAGTCGGTTGGAACCGTGGAGTTAGTGGAATTCGGAACAGATTCGCATCATGCATGGTGTACTCCACTACTCGTCTGTGCACTGACATGAGAAAACTTGTGCTAATAGGATGGCGTGAAGAACTTTGAGGTGGGTCTGCAAAGTACTGAGTCATTCTAAGATTGTGTTGGTTGTGTGCTTTCTGTTGCGAGTGGTGGGTGCAGTCGTGCACGCTCGCACACTTCACTAGCTCGCACGATCGCACGTACACGTGACACAGCGACGATATGCATTCGAGCCGACAAGTGAAAGCAGAAACCATGTGTCCTATTGTTACTAAAATAACAACAACATCAATTCTAGGAGAAAAATAAAAACAAATGAAGGTCAGTAGTTTCCTGTCGTTACTGAGAAACGATGAAGTGCCGTCCTAGCATGCAGCAACATAACGTCGAACACTGCATGTCTTGTAAAGTCTTATCCTAACTCAGCAACTGGAATGGAGCGGCCTTTGCATCGTGTGGGGGGTGTGGGGATGGGGGTAGGCCTTTCAATAATATGACATGGATAGCAGTTTAAATTATGATGATTATGATGCTAATGGGAAAATAACAGTAATTTGTGTGATGAAATCAGTTTACTTGCATATTTATACTGCTTCTTTCCTTCCCCCGGTAACTTGTCATCACTTTTCTGAATAACCGAGACAAGACTAAGTTGTAGAGGGGTACATGTTCCTGTTGCATTACTGGTGGGCAGGAGGAATGCTCCTCTTAACTCAGTGGATGCAGCAAATTAGTAGTGTACAGAGATGAAACTTCTCCATGTTCAGTAGCATGAAACAAGTGAAATATTCAAGTTAAGACAACAGATCCAATAGCTATAGGAATTACGCTACAGGAACAGTACCATATCACCTTTATTCTCACTACCACCATCATCACCACCACCAGTACTACCATCACCACTGCCAGTACTACCATCTACCATCACCACCACCATCCCCACTGCCAGTACTACCATCACCACCACCATCCCCACTGCCAGTACTACCATCTACCATCACCACCACTATCCCCACCGCCAGTACTACCATCACCATCACCAGTACTACCATCACTACTGCCATCACTTCCACCAGTACTATCATCACTTTTACCATCATCATCACCACTACCACTTTCATCTTTACCATCACCACTACCGGCACTACCATCATTTCCACTATCATCACCACCAGTACATGTACTACCGTCATTACTGCCATCACTTCCACCAGTACTAACATCACCATCACTACCACCATCATCACCATCATTACCATCATCATCACCACCAGTACTACCATTACTACCACCATCACCACCATCATCATTACCACCATCATCACCACCACCAGAACTACCATCACTACCACCATCATCATTTCCACCAGTACTACCATCACTACCACCATCATCATTTCCACCAGTACTACCATCACTACCACCATCATCATTTCCACCAGTACTACCATCACTACCATCATCATCACCACCATCACTACCACCATCCTCACAGTCATCACCACTACTACAACCATCATCACCCTCACTATCACCACCATCACCACCGCCAGTACTACCACCAGTACTCCTATCACTACTACCATCATTTCCACCAGTACTACCATCACTACCACCATCATCACCACTGCCACCAGTACTACCATCACACCACCACCATTATCACCATCACTACCACCATCATCATCATCACCATCACCACTGCCACCAGAACTACCACCACCATCATCATCACCACCACCACCATCATCACCACTGCCACCAGAACTACCACCACCATCATCATCACCATCACCACTGCCACCAGTACTACCATCACTACCACCACCATCATCACCATCATCATCACCATCACCACTGCCACCAGTACTACCACCACCATCATCATCATCACCACTGCCACCAGTACTACCATCACTACCACCACCATCATCACCATCATCATCACCATCACCACTGCCACCAGTACTACCACCACCATCATCATCACCATCACCACTGCCACCAGTACTACCATCACTACCACCACCATCATCACCATCATCATCACCATCACCACTGCCACCAGTACTACCATCACTACCACCACCATCATCACCATCACCACTGCCACCAGTACTACCATCACTACCACCACCATCATCACCATCATCATCACCATCACCACTGCCACCAGTACTACCATCACACCACCACCATCATCACCATCATCATCATCATCACCACTGCCACCAGTACTACCATCACACCACCACCATCATCACCATCATCATCACCATCACCACTGCCACCAGTACTACCATCACTACCACCACCATCATCACCATCATCATCACCATCACCACTGCCACCAGTACTACCATCACTACCACCACCATCATCACCATCATCATCACCATCACCACTGCCACCAGTACTACCATCACTACCACCACCATCATCACCATCATCACCACCACCATCACCACTGCCACCAGTACTACCATCACTACCACCACCATCATCACCATCACTACCACCATCATCACCACTGCCACCAGTACTACCATCACACCACCACCATCATCACCATCACCATCACCATCACCACTGCCACCAGTACTACCATCACACCACCACCATCATCACCATCACCACCACCATCACCACTGCCACCAGTACTACCATCACACCACCACCATCATCACCATCACTACCACCATCATCACCACTGCCACCAGTACTACCATCACACCACCACCATCATCACCATCACCATCATCATCACCACTGCCACCAGTACTACCATCACACCACCACCATCATCACCATCATCATCATCATCACCACTGCCACCAGTACTACCATCACTACCACCACCATCATCACCATCATCATCACCATCACCACTGCCACCAGTACTACCATCACACCACCACCATCATCACCATCATCATCATCATCACCACTGCCACCAGTACTACCATCACACCACCACCATCATCACCATCATCATCACCATCACCACTGCCACCAGTACTACCATCACTACCACCACCATCATCACCATCACCATCACCATCACCACTGCCACCAGTACTACCATCACTACCACCACCATCATCACCATCACCACCACCATCACCACTGCCACCAGTACTACCATCACACCACCACCATCATCACCATCACCATCACCATCACCACTGCCACCAGTACTACCATCACACCACCACCATCATCACCATCACCACCACCATCACCACTGCCACCAGTACTACCATCA
>JAWQFJ010000983.1:68839-108826 GCA_034096865.1 Theodoxus fluviatilis
CCACCACCATCATCACTATCATCATCATCATCACCACTGCCACCAGTACTACCATCACTACCACCACCATCATCACCATCATCATCACCATCACCACTGCCACCAGTACTACCATCACTACCACCACCATCATCACTATCATCATCATCATCACCACTGCCACCAGTACTACCATCACTACCACCACCATCATCACTATCATCATCATCATCACCACTGCCACCAGTACTACCATCACACCACCACCATCATCACCATCACTACCACCATCATCACCACTGCCACCAGTACTTACCACCACCATCATCATCATCACCACTGCCACCAGTACTACCACCACCATCATCATCATCACCATCATCATCATCATCACCACTGCCACCAGTACTACCATCACACCACCACCATCATCACCATCATCATCACTATCATCATCACCATCACCACTGCCACCAGTACTACCATCACCATCATCATCACCATCATCATCACTATCATCATCACCATCACCACTGCCACCAGTACTACCACCACCATCATCAACACCATCACCACTGCCACCAGTACTACCACCACCATCATCATCACCATCATCACCACTATCATCATCACCATCACCACTGCCACCAGTACTACCACCACCATCATCATCACCATCACCACTGCCACCAGTACTACCACCACCATCATCATCACCATCACCACTGCCACCAGTACTACCATCACTACCACCACCATCATCACCACTGCCACCAGTACTACCACCACCATCATCATGACCATCAACACTGCCACCAGTACTACCATTACTACCACCATCATCATTTCCACCAGTACTACCATCACTACCATCATCATCACCACCATCACTACCACCATCCTCACAGTCATCACCACTACTACCACCATCATCACTATCACCATCACTACCACCATCATCACCCTCACTATCACCATCACTACCACCATCACTTCCACCAATACTACCATCACTACCCTTATCACCACTAACAGTACTAACCATCACTACCACGATCACCACCATCATCATCACCACCAGTACTACCATCACTACCCATCACTTCCACCAATACTACCATATCTACCACCATCACCACTAACAGTATTAACCATCACTACCTCCATACCCCGGCGAAACGGTCTGGAATCGTTCCAGAACAATTCTAGAAATGTTCCAGAAGATTATAGAATGTGACTTCTGGAACCAGAGTCCAAGGTTCTAGAATAATGACAGAAGCTTAAATGAGAATTCAAGGAAATATTCTAGAATATTTTCTAGAATATTCTAGAAAATAATTCTAGAATATTCTAGAATATTCTAGAATGGTAATGAATGTTCTTGAATACTTACAGATGAAGAAGGAAACACAGTTCTAGAATAATTCTGGAATTATTCCAGAACACCATTATTATTATAACTTAGAAGATTTTAGTACGTATTCCAGAATATTCTGGAATGTTATTCCAGAATATTCTAGAATACTGACAGATACTTCTGGAACAATTCAAGATGAAATTCCAGAAAACTGACTGCACATTCTGGAACAATTCAAGAACAATAATTATATTATTGAGAAGAATAATTAGGTATGAGAGTATTTTGGAATTGTTTAGCAAAAACATTCAAACAGAATATTTAGTTAAAAAACAACAAACCAATCTCTGTTAAATGTAGATTATTTAATACAGATTTTGAAATGGTACTCATCAGATGGTGTTTGAAACAGCTGCACACATCAGAGATTCAGATAATATCTGTATCACCAATTTCCATCCAACTGATTTTATCAATCAAATCCCTTTCATAATTGTACCTCATACCTTGCAATTCTTGTGAGCAGTGAAGAAAGTTATTGGGGACCTAATTGTAGATGCAGGTACCGCCACAGAGAAAGGAATCTGTCTCTCGATTGCCTTGGGGAACTTAGTCTCGAAAACTACGTCGACGGAAAAGCCACTTCTGACGTTCTGTCGGCAAAAATCTTGCTTCTCATGAATCTCAGGCAAGCGATGCACACCCATTGCGATGGAGAGACCGATGAAAGTTTTAATCTCAGGAACTGTCACAAGTGCCCACTTGGAGCTGGTAGGAGGTGGATTCACTCTCTCTCTCTCTCTCAGCATACCGATGTGTCTCTGTCACAAGCGTTCCCACATCGCGCATGATCGCGTCTGTGAAGATCAGAGAAGACATGAAGAGGTTTTGCGTCCGAGGTGATGTCAATCTTTACTCCTTGAGCGCGTCGAAAGGCGTGTCGCATACGAGAACGAAAATTTTCTGTCTGCCACGATCCTTGGAAGCCTAGAAACTCTTCCTCCGACAATTCCTCTTCCAACATCTCTCGCATCAGTCTGATCAGACATCGTCAAAATCAGCATCAATGTCGCTTCCTTCGCCTTCATCCGATGCGGAGTCAGCCATGACGCGAAAAAAATCAGAACGTCAGTCGAAATCTCGACAAAAATCACCACAACACAGCTAAAACTGGTCCGATTTCGCACAAGTTTGAAAGCGATAGAAGTGCGCGGTCTCTCTGCTTCCCAGCAGGCATTGCGATAAGTCGGCCACTTCCGTTTGCTAATGCTATTTTTAGATCTTGACGTAAACAAGGCAAGGGTACGATCAGACGCGTAATTGTCGCTCCCATGGACATTGTATATTGGATCCATGATCGCACGGGACTACAATTCCCATCAGTAGTCATCCACTCGGGCCGTGACAAACACTAGTTGCTCTATTATTAAATTCTGAGTTTTAATCAAGATCACTATTGTGTATTGCAAAGAAATGTGCACACTGCAACTGTGAGCGACTCAGCGAGTTATGATTAGAACTGTTCTGTGATCTGAGAAAATGAAAATTGTGGACAATTAAGAACTGTGAATGAACTTTAGGTGATTTAACACTAAATCTTATATTCTGTGTGTGATCACTAAAGTGTCTTGCGTGTGTGTTAAAATGCTTTATTGTTCACTTCTTTTTTTAAATATCGTTTTATTTACAATTTTCTATAATATTCTTTGAATGGTCTTGTTCTAGAATAATATTCTAAGAAAAAGTAATGTTCTAGAATTTTCTAGAATTATTCTGGAATTAAAGAATTCTAGAATTATTCCATCAAATTTATTCCAGAACATTCTAGAATGTTCTAGAATGTTCTAGAATTTTAGAAATTTCTAGAATGTCATTTCGCCGGGGTTATCTCCCCCATCACTACCTCCATCATCACATGGTTACTCTCGTTATTGGCATTATTGGAATTCTGTGTGTGAATGATACTCGGTGAGCATCTATGTTGCACCTACCCCTCTGTATGACTGCATTCGCTTTGGCTCAACGTCAGTGATGTGCCAAAGCAAAATAAAAAAGTATTTACAGGAACTTCCCTTCCCTTCCAACTTATATACAATGTATACTAGTTTCTGGCAGCCCATCCCCCAGTGATCTTCCCGCTTGCATGAGTACACGGACAGCCCCTCAGCCTCTACTCGCTTGTTGAAACCATGTCTTTTGACAGGCAGAGATAGGCGAGCATGCTTTGGGGTTGGACGATGTGCGAGGTGCAGTGCCGTGGTTCTATCCCTGGGATGGGAAGAATTTGGGCTTACTCAAATATATTGACAATATTATTCTGGCTGCAACCCTGAGTGGTAAATCTGTCCATGCGTGTAATTCTGTGCGTGAATGATACTCGATGAACATCTACGATGCACCTACCCCTCTTGTATGACTGCATTAGCTTTGGTTCAACATCTATGACATGCCAAAGCAAAATCAAAAAAGTATTTACAGGAACTTCCCTTCCCTTCCAACTTATTATGTACAATATATTTATTTGAAATACTAAAGCTGCAAAGTGTAGTTCTCTGAATTTGATCTTCTCCTTACAAGAAGGTAAACAATGCAAAAAGGTAGCATCCTATGTCGTCAACAACTCAGTTCAGTGGATAAGAACATTTATTGCTATTCTTCATGAATGAGTTAATAAATAAATAATGACTGAAGCTGTACAAATGAAATTTTCATATTGATAATCCTTATTTCATGTAAAATTTATCATGTATACAGTTTGTGATTTACATTAAACAAAATTCTGCAAACACTTGTTACAAATAATTCCCAAAGCTGACATACACCCTACACAAACAAGTTTATTTTTTACTATTCATACAGCACCAAGCATATTCACATCTAAGAATTTGTGTGCACACAAACCCACAACTTCAGACCATGCCAAACACTCTCACATTAATTTTTGTCATCATCATCATCATCATCATCATCACCATCATCATCATCATCTTTCACTTCATAATTTCATTTTCATGTTTGAAATTGTGATTGTTATAAGTAATATCTTCATTGTTGTTGTGTCATCTCCTCCTCTTTATCATCATAATCATTAATTTCAGGATCAGTGCAGAGGCTGATTCGCTAAGGGAGCGGCTACGTGGGGAGGGCAAGGCAGCTGTTGTGCTGGGCTACACAGGGGAAACCGGCAAGGCACTGGTGCAGGAACTGGCCAAAGCCAAAGTCTTCAAGAAAGTGGTGCTTATCGGCCGTCGGGAAGTGTCCCTGCCTGGCAACATTGGGCCCGAGTTTGTATGTAGCATTTGTGTACTTGCACTTTCACCATCAGGAGAAACATACATGAAGTAAATCTAGGACTCTAAGCAAACCCCTTTTTCTCATCAGTTGCATCTTATGTTTGGAAAATTTCCTGTGAGGCTGAAGCTCCATCTGAATAAGTTATCATGTTTGGAAAAACATATTTGTATTTTCGCCATTATTATCTAAATTTTTTTGGAGAGGTTCTTGAGCAAATCTAACAACACTGTTATTAAACAAATGTATGATATTGTAATGAACTAGTGCAAAAGAAATGGGGGATTACAGTGAGAGTTGCATCCCTTCACAAACAAAAGCTCCCGCTATTTTCTGTTAGTGCTTGAAGATGCCATAGTCACTATAGAAACATTTTGCATCCCAGAGTTCGAATCAGTGGGAAGAAAATTGTCTGACCGCAAATCCGAACGCAATGAGAGGTGAGTAATGCAAACACAGTGGATTAGCAGTTGGGAGTTCTGTTGCTGGAGTTAACTCCTTTGCTGACAAAAGTAACAGATGCTCGTGTTGAACAGTGGTCAGCCATTTCTCGCAAAGCTCAGGATTGTTGGGAAATAACTGTTCTCTGCAAAGTTTTTGCCCCGTGGAATTGGTTACTCTAAACTTGGGGATTACAGTCTTTTGAATACTAAAAATTAAGGCAGACCAGTACTTCTACATTTGTTCATGTCTTCAGGTGAGGCAAAGTCATCTTCCATGAAATGTGTCTGACAATCTGTGGAAAACTGCGATGGATCCCAGTCTTCATGTTGAACAGTAGTTGCCCATTTCTTGCAAAGTTCAGGATTTGGGGGGAGTTAATGTCCTCCAGTAGATTTCTTCCCACACTAGGGGACAGCAGTTTGGCATGCCATCATGACACCACTAAATCAAGCAGAGATGTGAAAAGTGTTCAGAGCCAGCGAATATCATTGTCACCACACAGCACTGAAAGACCAAAGGCTGAACATGCAGAGTTCAGTAAGGGAGGTATATCATTTCTTCCCCAGTGGAAAAGAAAGTGCACAGTCGCCTGCATCAACAAAGTTGATTGTGAACATATGTCAAGCTCATGGCCATGTTCTGGCCCACAATCTGAGATGTCTTCATCAGAATAATGATATAAATTCATTGTTTTGCAAACGGAAATCTAAAGTATATGTAATACATGCAAATTAAAGCAACAGTGGATATATCTAAGTGCAACAGGCATGGAGTGTTAGCCACTTTAGTTCTTTTTATTGCCAGTGTTGATAGTTTTTATTTTGTTTGCAATAGTGGACTGAAATGTTTCATCTTTGGAGATACAAGTGTAGAATTTGACTATTTTTGTTTTTATTTTGGCAACCATTTGATGATTTGTGAAAGAAACATCATAGTTTTGCAACTATGCCTATTTTAATGAGTTCGTATAAGGGAATAGGGAGAAAAAGATAAGTAATGACATGTCATTCATACATTTGAACAGATGTGTTTGATCATCAAAGAACATATATCAAAGGGCAAAATCTGAGACATCACTGTCATCAGTAATGATATATAATCTCAGTATTTTGCAAACGGAAATTATACTCAACGTTCTTTTATGTGCACCGAGATCATAACTTTAGTGTTTGACGATCATGTTTTACATGGATCACAATAGTGCACTGGAAATGTTGTTGATTTTCTTGTCCTCCATCCCAGGTTTTATGACACTTTCCTGTTCCTTGCATTTTCATTCTTCCCCTTGCAAGGCCCCCCTGTGGGTTTGGGGAAAGAATTGACCCACTGATCTCCCTACGCAATTCGTAAGAGGCGAATAACATGGGACACCGTGACTTGATTTGCTTTTACTCTAATCTGTTCTAGTGATTTTCATGCTTAATGGCCTTACATAGCCTACAAAGGTTGACAGGCCGTTAAACACTATCCATCCTTCCATCCCTTTGCAAGGCAGGAATTCCCATTTCTGTAGGACTTTTCTTTTGTTGATGAGTTTTTCAACCTAGACTGGCATTTGTTTCATTTCAAGTTACTGTTTGTATATGTAATCAAATGTGCCTTATATGCCAGTGCTTCTTATACATGTATATTTTTTGTTGTTGCCTTCATTGGGAAATCTAGGGGGTTTGTCTTATGGAAGGGTGCACTTTGTAGTCCAAGATTTATGGTAGTTTTTATGTGTATGATCTTTGTAGTAATTTAAAATTTCTATGAATACTTGAGCTGTTGATGAAGTTTGTGCACAACACCAAAGTAGATGGAACAGGAATGAAGCATAGAGCTAATGCTTAATGTTATTATCACATAAAAAAGCTGGTACTCATTTGATGTAGTAATGAGAAAAATATTTCAAGATACTTTTAGCAGGCAGTTTTATTTGGGGGGATAGGAGTGAAGGAAGGGGGGTGGGGATGGAATGGGGCAGCAGAGTAAGTAAAGGAGTGATTGATTGGAAAGTGACAAGTGATTGATATAACTTGCAACTCATTGAATTGTATATTTACTCTTTGTCTTTTGTGTGTGTGTGTGTTTGTGTGTGTGTGTGTGTGTGTGTGTGTGTGTGTGTATGTGTATACACACATGCAAATATATCCACTGTGTGATTTTACTGCTCTGTGTATATTTCTATCCTGAAAGTGTACAAAGGAATCTTGTTGCAGAAAAAAGATATAGCAATCTATAAACAGTATAACCTCTATTTATGACCCTCTCTTAAACAACTTCCTCTTGATTGCACTTGAAAAATTTTAACTGATGTATTTTCCTTTCAAAGTGACCTCTCTTAAATGACTTCCTCCAAAACGAGACTTGCGACCGTCAATCCTCGGCATTTTAACGACTTTTTGACCTAGATTTCCACAAACTGCAGTCCCTTTAGCAGCACATGCAACTGCAGTTACTGTCCATTCCAAAACGACAGCTTTTGCGAGTGGTGTTATGCACACTAAGTGCAGTAGGAATTACTTCATGAACATTCTGTAAGAATTATCTGCTGTCCTGTGATGTCTCCCGAGACCAAACGACTTTGGTCAAGGGGCAGACAACTTTCACGCATCGGAATTAAGAGAAATGTTAAGCTTCATAATAAACTTGTTGCACAAGCTTTGCTCTGCATGAGATAACTGTTTAAAATTTCCAGCCATCGGTGGTTCAACAGTTTGAGTCTGAGCATACCCTTACTGCCTTAGGTAAAAATAGAATCAACTCGCAGCGAGCTGCTGCGCCAGTGACTGAAGAGGCAGAGGCTGCTACTGGCGGCCTGGTTTTCGATTTTGCTGCGAACGTGTCTGCATGGGTTAACAGGTGGCCAGGAAGGGAGGCAGAGGCTACTCCAATGGCAGCACTGACAGTGACTGTAGTGGTCTGGCATTCGTCAGCTTAAGTTAAAATTAGGTTGAAGTTAGGTCAATTTTCCTCTGTTGGCCATTCATTTAGCATGGAGTTAGGGTTTAAAAAAATGAAATGATAAAGTAAACAGTTTAGGGACCATTACAGCGGTACCATCTATTAGTATATATTTCAACAAAAAATCCCTTAAAGACATTCATCAAGTAAGGTGCCCTTGAAATAGCCGGAAACTTCGCGACCAAAATTGAACCTATGTAAGTCACCTAATCGGTTACATCATTCGCAAGTAGCAGTTGTATACATGTACATTATATCATGCAATATATCAGCCTCTTCAAAGTTCCTTTATCTCCTGTATTCTGCTCATACATGTATGGTTGTTTTAAGTAGAAAAGGAGGTCATTTACTCCACGTTAACAGTAAAAAAGATGTATTGTTGCATGTATTGCATTGTGTTTTATGTTGGCGTTATTCCTATATATAATACATTATGTTCATTATATTCAAATCTCCTTACCTTGATTTTAAGACTCCCTCCAAATTAAGACCTGATTTGGTAGGTTTTTCAAAGGTCGCAAAATAGAGGTTTTACTGTACCTTATTTCAAAAAGCTTTTATGCTGGCCAACTTTTCAGTGCAATTTGTAGTGTCTTCATATGTGTGTGTGGATATGTACTTCAATTGCAGGAGCAAGTGCTGGTGGACTTTGAGAAGCTGGATGACAGTGCTGCTGCCTTTGAAGGAGCTGATGTTGCCTTCTGCTGCCTGGGCACCACCCGCAGCAAAGCAGGCAGTGTGAGTACACTTCCTTATCTCTCTTGGAGACAAAGCACCTTGTGCTCTCCTCTGGTCCATGTTTAATCCATGTTCAATTCTCACTGGAGGCTTGTTGTCAAAGTAAATATGCCCATTTTTAGAATTACTGACACACATATATGTATAGAAACCATAAGCTTTGAGAAAATGATACCAAATGGCATCATTTTCTCAAAGCTATATGTAGAATACATCAATTGCCACATCATTCAGATGCTTGGCCAAGTTTGGGTCACTGGAAGCTAAATGATACATTTTTTGTCATGCACCGCAGTGGTTTGGGCAATCAACTTGGGCAGTGATGTATGCATATCATTACACGGCTTATGGTGTAGTTGTATGCAACACAAGATTATATAAGTCCACTTCAGCCTGGGTTGACTTCAGAGACTTTGTCCACTGAGAATACATTTTTAGGATTCTTGCTCATTGACCCAATTTTTCTTCATGCCACAATCCCTCATGCAGTATGTTGGAAGTTAAGTGTGATGAAATGTTTCATGTTAACCAACTCAGATCTTGCTTCCCTAGAAACTTTAGAACAACAGTGAGGTAAGGTTGATTTAACCCTTACTGTGGCATCATAACAAAGCACTGACTGGCCCTCTGGGGCAAATAAACAGAGACTACAAAAAATAAACTACACCATCTCGCTTATATTTATCATAGCTTCTAAGCTGTATAATTTACACTAACATTATGTATTAATGAAATGTTCAGAAATGAATAATCACAACATGCAACAAACTTTTGGCTTTCTAATTTCAGTGTACATTTATTGATGAATAATTTTGTGTGTGGAAAAATTGATAATTTTTTCATTTGTAATTGGTCAGTCCACTAAATTTGGCTCAAACTCCTGCTCTCGGGAAAATTCATGTGATGTATGATCTTCCACTCCAGGCCTGACCACTTATCTAAACACAGAAACCATCCACTCAAAGTTCCATGTGCGTTTCATGTATCTTATCAATCAAAACTACAGGTAGGGCACCTGGTGTGTATCAGTACATGACTGACAGGGTAGCACTTAGTGTCAGGGCCTGACTGTCATGGTAAGGGTTAAGGTTCAGAGAGTAGTAATAATAATAATAATAATACAGACTATTTATACGCACATACCTTCCCTAATAGGCAAGCTCATGGCGTTTACAATGAGGAAGTCTACACTCATACAAAGCATTCTAACACTCGCACACTGTACAGTTGAAATAAAACAAAAATTAAATACAATACAATTAATTAAGTAGCAGGCAATAAACAGAACACGAAACATAGAAGAGGCGCCTTGTGAAGCACTTCACTGCTTGTCAGGAAAGACTGACCGGAACAGGTGTGTCTTGAGGGAGGTTTTGAACTGGGACATGGAATCAGAGTGACGGACAGGGAAAGGTAGGCTATTCCACGTTACAGGGCCGATGTAAGAAAAAGCTCGCTGTCCTTGGGTTTTCTTTTTGCGACGGGGGACAATTAACGTTTTGGTGTCTGCAGCTGAACGGTTATTTCTAGCGGGGGTGTAGACAGTGAGAATTTCTTTGAGTGCGTAAGGTGCAGTTTGATTGAAGAGATGGAAATGAATGTAATAAATGAATATACATGATTTGTTGTCTTTTTTTCCTGCAGGAAGGCTTTGTAAGAGTGGACCATGATTACGTGTTGAAGGCAGCAGAAATTGCCAAGTCCAAGAGCTGCAAGCACTTCAATCTGGTTTCCTCACAAGGTGCCAACAAAAACAGTTCATTCCTCTACCCAAGAACCAAGGTAACCAAACTTGACTTCTTTTGCCACTGCACAGGGGAATTCCAATGCTGAACTTTGAATATGGACAGGACCATTGATTGTTTATCAGTGAGGTAACACCTACTTTATTGGGCTGGGGACCTCTACTTGCTGCATTTCCAATAGCATTTGGGTGATGTTTGGAGAACTGGTTGTACTCATTTCAATTTTTTAGAGTAAAATCATGCAGATTTTCACCAGCCAAGTTTTGCTGGTTTCCCCATATGCAGATTTCTCAAATCATAAGTGCCCACATTGTGTGTTTATTTCCAGTAGGGCTAGAGGGATTCCCAGTGATTAGCAATGAGAATGCCTCTTATTTTACTGGCTCAAAATGTTTGCCAAACCATCTGCAGACCTGTTTACCTATACGATTTTGGCGTATTTTTTACGCCAAACTATTGAAAATACGACTACCACGACTTGTGTGGAAAAATACGACAATGGTGAAATCGAAAAATACGACAATGGTGAAATCAAAAGGTTCCCCCCCCCCCCCCCCCCCCCCCCCCCCCCCGAAGTTCCATCCACAATTTAATTTTCCTGAGGCTGGAAGCAGTCTCATACTGTTTGAGTTTTGTATTGACAAGAGCTCTTCATCGGACATTTGTGTAATATGTGTTAACAACACTGTTGTGACTGCACGGCCGTTCCCAGAGGGCTGTTTAGTTGAGCCCCACTGCTACAGGATGCTGGGGTAAGAAGTGGGTCAGGTAATCTTAAAATAACATTTGCAGGGAGGATACCTCACACCTCTGTTTCACTCTCTCTCTCTCTCTCTGTCTCTATCTCTCTCTGTCTCTCTCTCTCTCTCTCTGTCACTCTCTCTCTACCACTCTCTCTCTCTCTCTCTCGCCAAAATCAGTTCAGGCGCGCTGCGGGATGCCTACGTGACCAGTGTCCTCCTGTAGAGATACATAGTTTCGCTTGAACTACACAGCCGGATTCAGCAGTCAAGGGGGAGGTAACTCTTCACTTGCATTGCCTCTTTGTATGCAAACCAAAAGCTGCATTTTTGAAATTGTCGGGCCTCGCAAAAAATACGCACAGTTTTATAAAAATACGCATATCTGAACCAGTGAGTACGCTGAGGCAAAATTTGGGGTACCCAGGTCTGCATCTGCATTCTTTATTATTTCAATTGTGCTGATCCATGGACAATGCCTGAACTAACATAAAGCCAGTGGTTTTGAGGGCATGCAGCAGCTAAAATGGGTCAGGCTCACCCCCAGCCTGGGAATGCTTTGCCTTGTATTTGAGACTCCAAGTCTTCCGATGCTCTGATCAGAAGTCAGAATCCCCAAACAGTGTGTCACCGAACTATCGCCTGAATAAGATTGCTCTGCTTGCCTAGATGTACATAGGTATATGCTTTCCTTTCTTCCTTGCCAGCATCCATCTGTGCACTGAATTTAACATGTATAATTCTACTGCAGGCTCAGGTGGAGGATGCATTGAAAGTGATCCACTTTGACAGGTTGTCCATCTTCCGACCAGGGTAAGAAAAAAACTCCCCTGTGTTCATGACTCAGTGTCCTAACTCATTGCTAAGATTCTTCAATTGGGGCAGTAGTGCCTCTGTGTGGATTCTATACAGGAATACAAGGTCATTTTAAAAAGTATTATGAAATTACTGTAGCTTTGACCAGTTGCACATTTTGGTTCCTTTTATTTATGAAATGGAGTCTTTCAAGTTCTTCACCCTCATGGAATGTGTGTGTGTGTGTGTGTGTGTGGGTGTGTTATGTGTGTGTGTGTGTTTGTGTGTGCATCTGTGTGTGTATGTGTGTGCATCTGTGTGTGTGTGCACATTTGTGTGTATATCTGTCTGCCTCTGTCTGTGTCTGTGACTGAGTCTTCATCTCTCGTGTTCATAGTCATCATTTAAAAAGTATCCTTAAAGCTAGATGTGAAAATAATTAAGGTGGTTTTGAGTGTTTGAGTGGTCTGAAGGATGAGAATGCAGTATGCAGATGACTGAAAGGAAGACAGTATAAGAGAGAACAAGTAGCAAGAGGTCCTTTTTTAGTCTTTTCCTCCACTTAAAAAAGTTCATAGCCAAACATCGTCAATCACAAGATGGTCCCTTAACCTAGAGTTTCTGTGCAGAGATGTCATTTCACACTGGCCATATGTCTTTGCAGGGTCCTACTCTGTGACAGAGAGGAGCACAGGGGGTCGGAGACTTTTCTGCGCCTTGTGCTGAAGCCTGTGTCCTATGTCTTCCCCACTGCCATCACTACACCCACAGAAGTGGTGGCCCGAGCAATGATCAACAATGCTGCTGCCCCCAAGGAGGCACCTGTGGAACTGTATGAGAACAAAGCTATTCACATGCTGGCTGATACTGCCAGGTGCAAGTAGGAGTCTGCACCAGAACACAGTTTGTGCCCATTTCTAAACAAGCACAGGAAAAAAGGGGACAGCCACAAAAGTGGTGATAACCGTCTGTTCATGTGGAGAATGGCAGCAAATATCATCATTGCAATGCAGTGGTCTAGGAAGTGTATTATGTCTCTCCAGAACAGTTGAAAGTGGTAAAATCTTGCACTGTTGGGGATTTTTTAATACCTTTAAACCAGCCAGTCCAGACAGGTGACAGACTGTACACAGAGTGCAAAATATTCTTTTTTGAAACTTGACAAACTTGCTATGATTTACAGATTGTAAGTGGACTCAATATGGCAGACTTAGTTGTAAGAGCTGCTGTAAGGGTCATTGTATTGTAGTATAAGAAAATGAAAAAGATTAGCCCAGCTTTTCACTTGACATGTAGTGTCTCTTCATTGTGGTCAGTCAGACTCATTTGAGTAACACTAACAGGGATGTAGATATCCTGTAATATTATTCCAAAATCAATTTTAGCCAGCCTGCTTTTTCAGTGTTGTATAATGTATTGGCAGATGCTAATTTGCTGCTGAGTGGATAAAAAGTTATGAAGCTATGAATCTTTAAAAAAGAAAGAGATCCTGAATAATATACAGATTACAAGGCTGTTGCTTTTTGGGGGTGAGGGTGGGGGGGTGTTATCCTTGTTTATTGGGTTTTGTTTGAAGTTGGTAAATGATTCTCCCTCTAGCCTTGAACCATGTATTCAAAGATTTGTATTCATTGCTGCCGTGGATGGCAGTGTTAGTGTATAGAAGTCTAATTTTGAATATTACCTTTGAGATAATAATAATTGAAATTGAATTTTTTTTTCTATCTGCATTTACATTTCCGTCAAAGCAAGAGGAGAGATGTGTTAATTCATTGAAACTGTGACCTATAGCAGATCATGACTCAGTGGCCAGGGTTAAGGCTGATGAACTGTGGAAGCTGTGTATTTAGCAGTGCACTGCTTTTGTGTAGTGGGTATCCAGAAAACTGAAGTGTTCATCCAATGTTGAGCACTTCAGACAAACCCTGAAACTGCACCTCTTTGCTAATTACAAGATCAGCATGTGGATAATTGCTGAATTCTGCATTTTGTGATGTCTTTCCCATCAGCTTGTTCATGATCCACACAAGCATGCTGGTATGGCAGGCCTATGAGAATTATCATTTTCTCATATTCTCATCAAGGTGGACAACTTGATGCTACACTGTTGAATTGTGTTGGGGTTTTCACTTTCAGTCTGAATTCATTTCTCAGCGAGAGCTCTCTCCCTGTTGTGTCCCAGTCATCACAGAATGGCATGCAATGCTGCTGGAGATTCATGATCCCTGCCAAGTGTTTTGTACACAAGCTGTTGAAAATGTGCAACTTTTGCTGACACGGGAAGTAAAATATTATGTTAATCATGTTATTCTGTAAAATGCTGCTGAAAATTGGACTTCTGCAATTTGTCGGTTTTTTCTTCTTCTTTTTTTCATCATACAAATGAGATGCATCTTTTGTTTACTGTTGTACTTGTCTGGTATTATTTGAAATAAGTTGTATTATGAAGTTGTCATGTGATTCCACTTCAAACACCAGGATTTGACCTTTTACTAAAACATGCAGGCCATTTTTGTGTGTGTGGGGAGGGGAGAGGGGATATAGACACCTCTGGCACATTGTGGGCAAGTTTACCAGTTTTGATGATCTAATTTGGAAGAAGCAATGCCTTGTGAAATCTTTCATCATGCATGGTCTGCAGGAAGTTGAAGTTGTCAAGTGTTGATCTCTTCCATAGAATCTGGCTGAAGTTTTGAGGGCACATTTTTCTGGATGTGCACTTTAATACGAAAAACAGAAACCAGTATGTGCAACAAAAAAGGTAAGTTAATGTTCTATGAGTAAGTCTACCTCCATAGCTTACTTCCATTGTTGAGATTGGGAACTCTTTATAATATCTCTCATGCTGGTAAAACTGCAATCTTCAACTGATCAGCTGTCTTGGTTGAAGTTCCATGTACATCTTCCTATATGGAGGACATTGGAAGTCTAGCTAAAATCTGAAGATTAGATCACTGAGCTGCAGTAAGCAGTCCTGTCATTGTGCCACTCTGTGTTTATATGTTGTCACTTTCATGTCAGTTGGTCAAATGAAATAATGAAACGTTCCTTCAGTTTAAATCTTGGATGGAATCATTGCTGATGAAACTTCTCTTTGGATCTGAATGTTCAGCAAATGTTTGCTCAGTTGATTGATTTCATGAAGTGAATGATCATTGCTGTAGTTTTGATGTCCATCCCTGAGGTTGTCTCTTTGAGTAATGGTTATGTTTTCAATTTGTTTTCAAGGTGCAATATTTTTAACTCTTTTTTCTGAGAGTTTTTTGACAATGTTGTTCAGATGAGAAATGCATTGTCTGGATTTGGAGCACTGAATGTGGAGTGCTTAATGGGGTGTTGAAGTAGACATTCCTTTGTTATTTCTGATTTCAAGCGCTGCTACTTACTACCATGCAAAGGTACAATTCTGATCACTTCAGACAGTGTATGTGATTTCCTAAGCTGTTGTGCCAACTTGTGGAACTCTTCCATGTCAAATTGTTTACATCCAGACCTTTGTGTACACTTTGAGTGCCTAGTTATGTCAAGTTCTTGGCTGGCTTCAGTTAAGTACTCTATCACAGTGCAACACATTTTTGGTCATGTATTAACCTGAGAACTTGTAGAAACAAGGTAAAATCACTAACACACATTGCACAGTCATGATTTTTTTTTTAAAGCTCACTTTGTTCCAAGATGACTGAGGAATAACAGCTGAGCCCACTTAATCTGCTCAATTCAAAAGCAGAATAATGTTGCTCATGAGTGGATAATTTTATAAATCATAAATGAAAGCAGTTGCTGCAATTCCGATAATCTGAGGCCTTGGGTCAGCAATATAAGTGAAACATGATCAATAAAGCATTTCTTCAAAAGTTGAAGCATTCAAGATAGATCACAACACCAAAATGCCAACATCACAATGCATGCAGTACACAAATAGATTTAGATTATAAAGGTTTTTTTTCCTGTCATCTGATTTAATCTAAATACTTATCAAAACAAAACATCATCACTGCAAAAAAATCAACTGAAAGTAATCTTCCAACAGATGTTGAGATCTCACCAAAGATAAAAACCTACACAATAATAAACAGTAGACGAATATTTGTATATCAAGAGAGATCCTCTTCATATTTTGTAAAATGAAATACACTCCAAAAACCAGCAATACAGTACCAAGCACTGAAAAAGGAATGCCACCTTGTAAATCTTAGTGGAATTATTTTCAATCTTCTCAACTTAATCTTACATTGGCAACAAGAGTATTTTTCCATTTGCACATACATTAATATGCGTTCAAGAACAAATAAAACGCATGAAGCTAGGGAGAGCACCTCCACACTTCTCCCATTGGTTGCCTGGATGAGGTTCCGTACTGCTACGCTTAATTCAGCCTTGTCGATGATCGGGTTAACACGATGAATAGACAGTCAGAAGTTACCATACATTACGTCAACGATTAATCAGCCTCACAGAAACTGACCAATCAGAAGAAATAGGTCATAAGTCAAGAGGTTTGAACTTGAGCTCGCGGACATCATTACAGTGCTGGAACATACTTAAAGGAACATCACTGGTTTTAAACTCAAATTAATTACGACGAAATTTTGAACCTGATGCTGTAGTGATACATCAAATCAAAAAGCCCACCTATCTGCTTGTTTCTCAGCAATATATTTTCGTGTTAAAGACTTGATCCATGCTGATCACGGTAGATGACATAATGGTGGAAGTGATGTCACAAAGAAATGACATCAGGAGAATAGGTCAGGTATTTCCCCGACCTCATGCATATTAATTGGTATTCCCACATCGCGTGTTGAATCTGACCTACGGGTGAAAGTGTGGAGGTGCTCTCCCAGCTTCATGTGATTAAAACAAAAGAGTACTACATACTAGACATACTGTCATTTCCAGTGGGAAACATTTCCACAAAATCTTTACATAGATCCTTGCTCTCCTTCAATCCTTGCTTCTTTTATCCTTGCTTCCTCTTTAGTAAAAAAATAAAACGGGATATATAATTTTTTTGTTGGAATGTTCATTTTCTACCCTTCCACAATAAATAAATGTCTACAAAATCAAAAAGCAAGTTGCCATGAATTTCTTTCATCTCCAGTATCCCACACATACCTTGTGGTTAAACCATGTTCAGTACTATCTCATTCAGTTTGAGAGAGGGAGAGTTCTACTGTGCATGGGACAAAGGATCACTGGCTGTGGATCCCAGATTGCCCACATGTAGGAATGGGACCTGTCCAGAAAGGCAAGCGAGGAAAGAATCCTCTACTCTAGCTTCATTACTCGAGTGAATCTCAGACCACCAGCAAGAGAGGGCATTAATGTCACTCTTGAGTTTTGATCTGAGCAGGGCCCTCTGTGTGGCACACTGCAACACACAGGTCTGCAGGAACATTTGTTCAATTCCACATGCCTCTTTGTAACTCACACCGGTTTTTCAACTTCATCATATTCAACGTTATTGCTCAGATCAGGATGAAAAAGCTGCTGTGACTTTAAAATTGCACACAGGCTAAAAAAACAGATTAAGAGCATATAATACACTGTATAAGCAACTATGAGATTCAAAACAGGCAAAAGTTTCCAACATCCAGATAATCAACATATCGGTGAGAAAAAAAAACTGCACTAACAATTTGCAGATACTACTAAATGTCTGCTCATCACTGTAGAAGTGAATAGAATCCGTCACATAACAATATGAAATCGATTACGTTGACAGTTTCAGAATTGTGATATTAGCACAATATCAGTGATGAATATAAGGCTCTAAGCCTGCACTCCTTGCCAAAGTCAACATCAATGCCTTGAATCACTCTTTACACAAAGTGCATGAATGCTGTGTGAGTACATCATAACTGCACTGTATGCCTTGAATCACTCTTTACACAAAGTGCATGAATGCTGTGTGAGTACATCATAACTGCACTGTAAGTGCAGTCTATATTCATGACCAGACAATTACTGGATGACTTTCAGGTTGCGACCAATTTCCACAAAGGCATCCACAGCTTTCTTGATGTCTTCCTTGGTGTGGGAAGCAGAAATCTGCACACGGATTCTCGCCTTCCCTGAAAAGCATCAACAGTGAGAGGGCTATCCATGATGTTCACATTGCAAACAGTCAAGATGCACGGGGAAGAAAATAATGAAAGTCTGTCTTCACACACACACACACACACACACACACACAGAGCAAAATATAGAAAATGACTAAATGAAATACGGGGGGGGGGGGGGGGGGGGGGGGTTAGAGAAAGAGCGAGGAGAGAACAGCAATAGGTGAGAGGATGTAGACAGAGGGAAAAAAAATTTGAAAGTTAAAAGGAATAATTAGAAGTAAAATTACCTTTAGGGACAACTGGGTAGCTAAATCCAATCACATAAATGCCACGTGCTGAAAGACATGAAATCATACATGCAGTGTTACCATAAAGAGTAGGTGTCACTCTGAAAACAACACCTACATTGTTTCCAACCATGTCTACAAAAGTATTTCCTACAAGAAGAAGTGTAAACACTACTTAAAACAGCACAAAATCTTCAATTCAAAAACTGAAGCAATGACAAAAGTTCTTCATGAAAGTATGCAGGGTTAATTAAGAAAACAATAACTTCCTTTTATCTGATTAAATCAACCTGATACAAATCATTCACACCCTCTTTGAACAAAATGAAGGAATCATTTGCTACCCTCTTTCAAACTAGCCTTATTATAAAAATCAAACTGCTCGCCCTTCAAAGTTTTCATCCTTACACAGTGTCTTTCTTCTTTTTCTATCAACTCGCTATCATAAAAACTTTCAGTTTTAACAATTTGAATGATATCTGTCAAACCAAAGTAAATGACAACTTTTATCTAGAGAGGATTAACATAAAACATCTCATTTTGCTCCTTTCTGCACCTTGCTGTCATTGCCACAACTACCAAGCAACGAAGCACAGTACAGTTCTTGTTACTAGAACAAAGACAAAATACAATAAGGGTGCATGGACTTTTACCAAGCATGCAGCTCATCTTCAGCTCTCCTTCTCATGTTTCCCTCCCCTGACCCACTGTTCTACATTATGCAGTCAAGTGATGACCTTTGGAAGTTACCTGTTCTTCCTGACATGGTTGCTAGAACAGAACAATGAGTATAGTAGGAAATGCCGGGGTCAGACTGACACTAATGGAAGGTGAATTGTGACACACTAGGCTTGTTCAGGAGTACGAAGCACTGCATCAGCGCTTCATGTTGGCAATTGAGCGCTCTTTGTCTCTCATAAACACCTACAGATTTAGTGCAGCGCTTCACTTGTTAAAGGGGAGGTAAATCTTCTGCGCAGCATGTTGTGTTGCTAGACGCTAAGAGAGTGTTTTCTTTGCCACAGACATCGTTTATGCACGTTTAAATGTATTCTGCACAAATAAAGTCCACTACTGTGTCATCCTTACTTGCCATTACTCGCGCATACAAAGCGCTTGGGGCGAATAAAGCCCGTTCCAGTCCCAAAATGATGTTTCTGAGGGTTATTTTATGCATGGACAGCCAGTGCGAGATCGAAGGCGCCATTTTGAAAATAATGTGAATCACCTCGGATCTGTGATGCACAGCGCTGCTCAGCGCTGAGTGAATCACGCCCCAAAATTGCTGTTCAGGAGTGAAACATGTGCAGCACTGAGCAGTGCTTCGCAGCACTGCGCCTCCTGAACAAGCCTACTGTCTAATAGACCTTTTGCACATTTTGGTCGTGACGCATGTGCACATAACATTTTCGCAGATTTGCCGGAAGTGGGGGGTAAGCTATAGTAAACAACACATGCCGTGTGCATGCTTCTTCTCTAGTGTCTCTGATTTTTGGCAATTTTCGTTACTTCTAACAAAAATGGGGAAAAGTGACTTTTGTTGTGTTTACGGATGTTAACGGCAGCGTGCCCGAGAGAAAACCAAAGGAAAACCTTGCTCTTTCTATCATATTCCTCTGGGGAAGTCTAGCAAAGCAGTGCGAGGACGGAGACTGTGGCTCAATGCACTCCGGTGCGACAACTTTGAACCAACGAGAAACAGCAAAGTTTGCAGTCGACATTTTGTGTCGGGTATGGCTATTAATGATCTGAACTCCATGGATTACAAACCAACGCTGCATCTTGGCTACGGAACAAAGATCAAAGAGAGAACTCCATCAACCAGCCAAAGAACATCCTTCTGGACAAACAAAAAGCTTGCAAGTGCGACAAACACGACCGAAAAGGCTCAACTCGTAGGCCTCATTCCTCCCGAGCCTGTTGATTTCGTAAACATCGAGGACTCAGCTTGTTTGCAGCCTGAAGAACTATCGCGTAAGTAAAACAGTTTTTAACTCATTCACGACGCTTCGCATCATATGTTGCGAAGTGCTGTAGAAACCCATTGTCGACGCTTCACATCATATGATGCAATCATTTACATAATTTCTTTCCACATCCTAAGAGGCTGAGAAGACTCCGAAAACTAGTCTAGTCTTGTAAGAGACTCTCTCCTACACTTTGGAACAGAAGGTTGATTTCTAGGAGTGAGACTTGCCAGACCATTCCTTTGTTATCAGTGCTCTGATGATGATGATGCTGTTTCTTTTCCTCTTGCCGATGATGTGGATAATGGAAGTGATGAACAGAGCGAAGTTGGTCGACCGCTGCAAACTGGGTCAGCATCTGGGTTGGCATCTGGCTCGGCAACTGTGTCTACTCGCACAGCTGAAGCCCAATCGACCCCAATAGCGGGACCAAGTGGTGAAACTGCTCGCTCTAGGTCTCGTAGTGAAGCAGATCCTTTGAGTGATGACAGTGAAGAGGAAGGGTACATGTATGACTGGGTGAAAAATCTTCACCATTACCCTGTCAACGCTCCCTTTGATAGCAGCGAGACGGGTTTGAAGTTAGACATGGAGGAGGATGCTGACCCTGTTGACTTCTACAAAGTCTTCATCAATAGAGAAATTATCAAACTGATGAGGGTAGAAACCAACAGGTACGCTACCTCAGTGATACAGGAGAAAAGAGCAAGTGGGTGTGTCCTATCAAATCCATTCTTGTACACCACTTGGACACGTGTGTCAGATGCGGAGATTACCCGCTTTCTCGCGATCCTGATCCACATGGGAGTGGTGCATAAACCCTATCTACTGGTCAAAAGATCCTGCAATGGCAAGTTCATTTGCTCCCGCCGTCACTTTCCAACAAATCAAACCCCATATTTTTAGCTTTAACCCATTTATGCATGATACCTCATTTTTTTTTTATTCAACAGAAATGTTGCAAATAAGGAACAGACAAATGTTTTAATTGTCAATATTCAAAAAAATAATTTTACTTTACATTAGGGCAATTTTTGATAACGCCCAATAAGTTGGGCGCCATGCGCGAATGGGCGCATCAACTTTTGAGTCTGATGTATAGCAAACACAGCAATAACAGTTACTATTTACAAGTTTCTAAGACTGTATCAGTATTAAGAAACACAAAGTGTTAATATACACTTGTATTGGACTCTGTTTGTATTTTCACACAGCAAAGGTCTTCCTTTATTTGGAGTGAAATGCTTCAAAGCACTTCTCATGTAGAGGGGTTGCAGGGCACTTGGAGCAGGCCTTCTTGGTGTTGCCTTTGCACTGTCTGCATCTTCTCTGGGTCGGCCAACTGATGAGGTAATGACCGCCTTGAGCTTGCCTGACTTCTTCAACAACACTGAGTTCCATGCGTCCGGGCNNNCCCTTTCATGCATAGCGCCCAATAAATTGGGCGACGCACGTGTGGATTACAATTATCAAATTTAACATGGAAAAACTACAAATACTTCATGCACTGTTTATAATATTTTAGTTAGATAAATAAGAAACACAAAATAAAGAGCTTTTGATTCAAACACCAATTAATAAGTCTGCATACCCACCTTTGATTTCGTTTCTGCTTGCCTTTCTCCACAGATTGACTGGTGGACGCCATTTTGAAACAGAAAATCTAAGGGCAGTCACTCCGAAAAAATTAGCATTGTCAACTAATAAAGGATTAGTCTCCCTTCAGTTATTACACAAACTCTTGTTATTATCTGTATATTTCTTTGTATAGCAGGCTGTTTAAAGAGCTGCCCAACAAGTTGGGCGCTATGCATAAATGGGTTAATACTTGTTTAAATACAATTTAGCACTACAGCTACAGTTTCTCTTGTAGCAGTCGATCTCTTTGACAGTTGTTTCAAAATAATATCTTCGGAAATTTTGGCAGAGATGCCAAAGATTTTGACCACTCGTTATCCACTATCTTTGTAAACCAGGTTTCCATTCTTCTCCACCTTCCCTGAACTGTTAGATCTATACTATAGGCTTCAGATTTAATCTGTCCGGTTTTAGCAAGAAAGGTAATTTCAGCAGCATTCAATTGTCCAATCGCAAGGGTCGTTTCATATGCATTTGGGGAATGTGCAAAAGGCCTATTGTATTCTTTCTTGATTTTTGGGGCCCTGAAAAGGGTCATTTGCTGACAGCATATGCTCTCTAGCGCTTGTCATCAGGCGTGTGCTCCCTGGTTGGAGTTGTCATGCCTGGCTGGACTGGCTGCTGCAGCAGGTCTGTGGCCAGCGGTTGCAGGTGGCAGCTCAAAGTGGTAGCTGTGGTGCAGACAGCAGTGACTGTGGTAGCTGCTAGCAGTGGCTGGGGAGAAAGTTCTTGGGCAAGCTTTCGGAGTGGCACTCCTTCATCTGGCCATAGGGAAGAGAGACTGGCGGGTGTTTTTTAAAAAAAATAGGCAGATGGCAAGAGAAGTTCACTTCTCAACGTCTCATCGGGCAAAATGCATGGTGGGCACGTGCGAGGTCAAGCCTCCTCATTTGTAGTGTGCCATAAACCCCATGTCGCGGTTGAGTCCTGCGTGATGGATGTTGAGTTTCCTCACGAGTTTCTGCTCAGCCACGCGAAGTAGTCGGATGTCTGCTGCAGAGTGTTTGGGCAGACTGAAGTATTCAGAGGTGATCAATTTCTTATTGTGGTTCATGTGCTGCCTTAAAGACTGGCAGGTTTCTCCTATATACCACGCACTTGGGCATCCCCTGATCAGATTTACCACGTTGTTGGAGCTGCACGTGTAGTTGCCCCTGACCTGGTGTACTGTCAGATTCCAAGAGATCATAGTTTCTTATCAGACAACGGCACAGGTGGTGCATCGTGGTCTGTTACATAGTTCCATGCAGTCTCCGCCTGAGGGTGCATCGGTAGAAAGTTTGCTGTGGACCAGTAGTCCCTTTAGGTTGGGGGGGCTGCCTGAAGGCTAGTATAGGAGGAGCTGGCACTGCCTGGGAGAGGCACTTGTCTTCGTCCAGTAGATGTTGGAGGTCCTTGAGTCCCTGTCATAGTTTTTCTGCCTCCAGAAAACAGTTCACTACGAATGGAACTCTGCTGGCTCCAGAATCTCTGTCTTGTCGGATGAGGAGGTCATCACGTCTCTGGTTGGTTGCTCTTCTGAACTGGGCGTGAACAATCTTGCACTGGTAGCCACTGCAGATGAGTGCGGTTTCCAGCTCCTGTAGATGTCTATCCTGGTCTTGGTCGTTGGAGCAGATATGTTGTATCCGTATGGCATGTCCATATGGGATGGCATCCTTCACATGCCATGGATGTGAGCTGGTGAAGTGAAGCATCTGCAGATTGTCAGTCGGTTTCCTGTACAGGGAGGTGTAGATTTGGCCATCCATAGACTCAAGTGTCTCGGAAACTGACTGATACCGGGGAGAAATCCATGGATAGTTGGATAGTTGGGAGGAATTGGTTGATGTCTCTGTGGAGCTGTCTAAGTGCCTCTTCACCGTGGTTTCAGATGAGGAAGATATTGTCAATGTAGCGGATGTAGAAGTCAGGAAAGAGGATCCGCGTGGCAAAGAATTCTTCCTCAAACCTATGCATGAAGAGGTTGGCGTACTGTGGGGCAAATCTCGTTCCCATGGCATTGCCCTGCTTCTGGAGATTAACTCTGCTGTCAAAGGCGAAGAATGTTGTTCCAGGATGAAGCAAATGCGAGCTATGATGGCATCAGGGGAGGGGTAGTTGCTTTCCAGTAGAATCAATCTGACGGCTGCGATGCCTCCTTCGTGGGGAATGCTGGTGTAAAGGGCCGAAACATCCATTGTTTCAAGGAGAGCACCCTGGTGGACTTGGGAGTGTCACGAAAACTTGTCCAGAAAATCCGTGGTTTCCTGGTAGAAACTTGGCTTGCTCTGGGCAATAGGTTTCAGAATGCCTTCAACATATCCCAAGATGTCCTCACATAGGGTCCCTACCCCTGACATGATGGGGCGGCTAGGGACGTTTTTCTTGTGGATTTTAGGGAGCAGGTAGAAGGTATCAAGGAGAGGATTTTAGGGGATGAGATTCGAAATCGACTGGAGGTTGGAAGGAAAAGTTGCCACCAGCTGGTGCAGATCTTGGGCATGTTGTCTGGTGGGATCATCTGGAGAGGTTGGTAGTACTGGGTGTTTGAGAGTTGTCGTTGGGCCTCCTTGATGTAGTCAGTGCAGTTCAAGAGGACGATTGCTCCCCCTTGTCTACAGGTTTAATGATGATGTCCTTGTTAGCATTCAAGGATTTGATCGCCATATAGTAGGATAATTTGAGAGAAAGCTCATACCTTCGCTGGGCAGTGAGGGGCAGTATGGGAATGGCAGAAAGAATGCAGCATAGTGTTATGAGACATTATTTGTTGACATATAAAGTAATCATCAAATAAACTCACACAGCATTTCATCAGCAAACGTGTTTGCCAGGCGAGCATCTCCCAGCATGACAGGGCAGATGGGGTGCTCAGGGTCTCCCTTCAATAAAAAACCATGTCATCAACATTTCACACCGCAACAAACATGCAACAATGAAGGATGAACGCAGTCAAATCAGGTAATGTACATGTCAGACAATCAGGAGAAAAACAAAAACAAATGTGCTGCAATCAGTAAATCAAGATTCTCCCTCCGACTGTCCTAAAGTTTGACTAAGGAGGTACTTGGCAAAACAATGCTCATACTAATATTGAAAGATTTAAAAGCTGTTGAACTCTTAACGTCCCATAAGGAATTTCACAACTACAAGCCCCAGTCCTGTAAGGTTTCAGAGAAAATGACACATGACACGGTTGATTTGTTTAAAAAAATCCTACTTCTATAATATTGTATGGATCTGTAAGAAATTTTTTGTGTGTATTCAGAAATGAATGTTGGTCATTCTAAGATCATGTATAGAGTGTTTTTGATATTTTTCTTTGCTTTATTTGCATTTAATGAGCATAATTACAGGTAAATTAAAGGGAATAGACCAAAATAGATTTCTATATATATAAACACTTTGTGATTTGTGATGATTCCATAACGATTCCTTGACATAACATTGGCATTCACTGGCGGTCTCAGCTCACATTGCTTGCTTCAGTAGCACCTGATTGAGCTACATGATTGAATAATTGATGTCCTAGATGATTGTTGATGATTGTTCCCTTGCCATTCTGCCTTGCCTAAAGTCAAGTCATGGATCATGACGCACATTTCCTCTGGAAAGAGTTGCAGAAAATACTCTAGTCTCTACATCAAGTCAGCTGATATTTGTGAAACAATTGCTTCAATGAAAAGATCGTTAGCAAACACCCCCACAGTGGAAATATTTTGCACACCAGTGCGATAAACGGAGTGGAAATATTTCCTCCACAGGTCCGATAAATCACTTGTGTGGGCACAGGAAACCGTTACATCATGCTGAGCCGATTCTTCCAGTAACATGTCTAGATCGAACCATTTCCATAAAAAAAGGAATCACTGCCCCAACCATAGTCTGCATTATCGTTTGCCATCTACGCAATGGAGAACACAAAAAAAACAAACTCCGTAGAAATTGATTGAAAGCTGTTTAAAAAATTCACCAAGACCCAATGACCAAGCGGATGTAGTGCAGTAATTTCCTTCAATTGGAGAGAGCTTCCAGCCAGAGTAATCTCCCTTGGTTTCTTAGGCATGAATCACAAGTGGTTACAAGCGGCATAGGATTTAGCCTCAGGAGTGTTTAGGAGCAGCACAAGACGTTAACAGTTAATGTACAGAACAGATTGGGTGGTTTTGAATTCTTGTGAAAAAATTGACAGACTAAGAACTGAAAAACAACTCACAGCCAGATTGAATCCTGCATTTTTCATAGCATCACGGAACAGATGGGTGTTTTCCTGGACTTTCCTGGGAAGTTCTGAATTAGCCATGATCAGATCAAAGGCCTGAAAAGAAAAAGCACTGCATAACTATATTTGGTACAAGCATATTTGTTCATTCAGCTCTATCATGTGCTTTTTTTTTGCCTCTCTCATACAAGATTCATAGCTTAGAAGTGTTACAGCACTCAAAAACATTTTAAAATTTCCAAACAAGAGTCAAAAGCAAGCTTGTATGAACCACCTTACTGCTGAAATGGCTGAGAACCCATACAGAGCCCCATGGAGACACTTGCCCATTTTCTACATGGCTTGATGCATGATGTCCCATTACTCTCTACTCCACCCTGGCAGCCGTTCCTTCACATCCTCTTGCCACCAATAAACATGTGGGCTAGTTCTCCATCTTTCTTAATCAAACTCATTGCTTTCGTGTAAGCTGCTGTGAGGAACAATTGGCAGCTCTGCCCCAACATCATCACTTGACCACTAAATTTAGAACAATGAGCCTTAGAAGACAAAATCTGAGGGGGAACAGCAAGGGTATAGTCAACAGCGTGGCTGGTAGGGGAGTTCTGGTAAGGGCTGGAAATATGCGGTGTGGGACACTATGCATTACCATGTGAATTTTCCTTGTCTGGACCAATGAACTCACTGAATATTGATACTCATAACAGGGCCAACATTAAGGACTATACAACTGCCTGAGGCAGGTGAAACTAGTGGTCGGACAGGCTACATGTGCAGTCAAGTTGCCCGACTGGGCAGATTAATTTTCTCAATTGAAAAATCTGTTGTTTGTTCACTGTCCAAACCCATGTCCTTGAACTTGTAAAGAACCTCTGTAGATGACTAAGCAGGGGCCAGGGCTCTAGACAAATAGTGGGGAGTCAAGAGGGCCAGAAGACCAAAAAACAAATCACGGACAAACAGAATTTGCAAATGTTGTGACCATGTTATAAAATTGCTTGAACTCTGAATTTGATGGGGCATGTTGTCTGGTCATGTATATAAACATTCTTTTTCCAATTATACAGTAAACTGATATTTTTTAATGGTTTATTTGGAATAATTATTTGAATTAAAAAATTTGTTCTTGAGTTGACCGTTTCATTTTTGCATTCTGTGCAGGAGGTGATTTCATGTTCCCAATAAGTAGCAGGTAATTTGTTAGGGAGAGAAATTGCTTTTTTGGGAGCGACCTGTTAATTGAATTAGCAAACGGATTTCTTGTGTAGGCGTTGTGTAGGATGTTTGGGGCAACCCAATACAGATATTGTGCAGGTTGAATAAAAAGTTAATGCCCAGCCCTGGCATAATACATACAGGCAGTGCAAGGCACAAGCTGGCACAAGTTACATAGAGATGTATCACTTTGGATCTGCTTGCAAGCATAGGCTGGTGTCAACATGTGTCAACATTTGATACCTGCAGATGTACTGGCTATCAACAGCTGTCACATGTTGACACTGGCCTCTGCCTGCAAGTGGCTTGCCCTAAGAAAGGGCACACTGATGTAGCAGCAAGAGCAGCAAGAGCAACACATTCAGGGAGCAGTGTGGTCCAGAGGTTGGGATGATTGACTAACAAGCAGACACCCAGGCAGCTATCCTGAGGTACAACCTTTGATTGCCTTCTTTTTACAAAAAGGATATGGTATGCTGTGTGCATTTGACAACAAAGGTTACTATCACTTTTGTTATCATTTGAAGTAACACTCACCTTGCTGGCACAGGCCACCACTGGAGGGGGCAAAGTGTTTGAAAAAAGATATGGTCTTGATCTCTGTCTCAGAAGGTCAACCAGTTGTTTTGGACCTGTAGTGTAGCCACCTGCACAGGGAAAAGGGAGTCTTTTACAATTTGCAGAAATTTATATCTAGACACCTTGAATCCAGTTGGAAGAAATGCAAATGTACAGTGGATTTTTAGAAATGTCAAAAACTTAAGTGTCTTCATGCACAGCATGCTGTTCTTGGCAAAGGGGGCAGAGGTTGTATAAGTGATAAAATTTGCCCCTCCCAAACCAACAAAGATTTTACAGGTTTGCTATAAAGTTTGACTGGGACATAAATATACCAAATGCCAAATTATAAGCCTTTTACTTTGAACACTTCTGTGTTTCAAGGTGCATGAATATTAAAGTTGGCCCTTCTTACAGTGAAACCTGTAGATGATATCCACATATATCACTACACTGATGTGGAACACAGTTGTACAGAGAATGACATCTGCTCCCTGTGTGACCCCTAGAATGCATTGTTTCAGCATACTGCAATGTTCTGTTACAGCAGGAGAGTGCTGAGGCTACAGAAGTCCATGAGAGAGTGTTCTTCCTAATTTACTTCAGACAGCAGGAAGAAGCAACTGAAACAACTCCTCTAATACATAGGGAAGATATGAACCATGTGTCCTAAATCACATTCTGTTGGGATGGATTGTGTTTTACGGTTTATCAGCCTTTGTAGGCTATATAAGGCCATTAAGCATGAAAATCACTAGACCAATTTAGAGTAAACGCAAATGAAGTCACAGTGTCCCTAGTTATTCGCCTCTTACGATTCGCGTAGGGAGACGCGATGGGTCTATTCTCACCCTGTACCCACAGTGGGACATTTTGTTTGGAAAGGAACATAGGAATAGACAATGTGACAACTGCTTCTTCAAGTCCTAATTGAAAAAACAAACCTTGATACAACTGGTTCAAGTAAAGCTGTAAGTATGATAGCGCCACCTCAGCAGCTCACACCAGAGGCACATTCCCCAAGGCAATCTACTGCTAGCAAAGCAAATCAAAGGCAACCTAAGGGAATTGGCCCTCTTCTTGAAAACAAATCACTGTGATCATATGCAATATCCAATCATTCCATTTCTGCAATAAAATAGTCTCTCAACCCTGACATTGTCTTCTTTTCATTAGCCTCTTGATACCAAGTTCTGTTTTGTCCATTAGCTAATCTGGTAAGTCTGCACACTGGCAAGAAGATCACTTTTAGGAAACTGGTTGGTTGGTTGGTTGGTTGGTGTTTTACGGCCTATAAGCCTTTGTAGGCTATGTAAGGTCATTAAGCACGAACATCTTTAGAACAGTTTGGAGTAAACGCTAATCAACTCACGGTGTCCCTAGTTATTCGCCTCTTATGAATCTCCTAGGGAGACGCGGTGGGTCAATTCTTACCCCAAACCCACAGGGGGACTAGGAAACTGGTCTCAGACACTCACCTGCGGCTCCTCCCAGTGCCTTGCCCAGGGTTGAGTTGATGATGTCCACTCGACCATCTAGACCAAAATACTCCTCTGTACCTCTGCAGACAGGGACAAATACCATACACACTATAGCAAACAGTTATCTTCATCTCTGTTATGCATTTTAAACAGTCTATTTGAGATTGAGATGGTGGCTTAAACTTGAAATAAATTGGATCCCGTTTATACCCTGTACAGTAGATAAACTTTTCATGAGTCTTCATGTGCAGTTACACAAAATATAATCAAGCAGCCACACTCATACAAGTCATAGGACTCTAGCCATTTTGTTTGGAAAGGACTCTAGCCATAGAGAGAGAGAGAGAGAGAGAGAGAGAGAGAGAGAGAGAGAGAGAGAGAGAGAGAGAGAGAGAGACAGAGAGAGAGAGAGAGAGAGAGAGAGAACTTTTCAATGTTTTTCTAAAATACATACTGTCTATACATCATATAAGTTTAGGAAGTTTGAAAAGCTTAAATGTAATTTTTTAAAATGTTTCAAGTGTCCAGCCATCAGATAAGTGACACTACTTGGAAGAATCTCTTTACTTCATAGCACTGTCTGTAACAACCTTGCTACACTGTCGAGAAATGTTTGGTCTGTCAAAGGATTTCAGCGAGATGGATCAAGTAGAAAATTGTAAAATACAGACCAAACAGGATGGATGAATGCATGGAGTAGAAGGAAACCATTAGACAGAAAAACACATCTGATAATTCATCAATTTAAAGGTGATAGGAATTGTTTTGTAAAGCAACTAATCAGCCATGTCTGGGCCTCACTTACTGGGCCATGGTGATTTTATTTTGCTGGCACCTGATGACAAACACAGTGACAGACAGGATGCCCAGTCAGGTGCCTGCAGCATCTCCACTCTCTGCATGCAAGCTGGCTTAGGCCATCTATTGGAGTCACTGCCTTCAAAGGCTCACAGGTTTACTCCTGAATGGGGAGATGCAAGTTAACCACCTTGCCCAAAGTTGCAACTTCAGGATCTTTGCAGCTTTGAGCACTGCTATCATTGGGCACATGCAACAGTGGCTGAGCTCTCTAACCATGGAATGGAGCCCTGACTACTTGTGTACAATTCTGCAAGCAAGCCTCACCTGCCTGTAGGCCCAAAGAAGCCAGTGGCATGGCACTCATCAATGAAGACTATTGCCCGGTGTTTGTCTGCCAAGTCACATATTTTTCTGGAAGATTGGACAAGTGCACAGCATGACAGTGATTGGAAGAGCATGTGCAGACAAGCAAAATACTAGTGTTCAAAAACTCTATCACAGTATCAGTCCATGTTAGACATTCTAATGTTAAAGCAGTTTTAAAAATGGACACATATGTCATTGTTCATCATGAGTATTCATCTCAGTAAGCCTCAAGTTGTGGGGTGGGGCATGGGGGGTGAAGGTGGGGTTGGGGGGATGGGTTGGGGGTGGGGTTGGGGAGTGGGGGTTGGGGGAAAGCAAAACCAAAACACTCAAATGAGAAGTTGGGATGTTCCTGACACTGGATAGACCAAAATAGTGGAAACATGCAAAGAAAATGTTAAGCAGCTGAAGTGAAAAACCTGCAGCAAATACAAGAAAGTCTTCATCCAGTCATCCATTTATTCAGCCTAACATTAACCAGTCATGCAGGTATAGGACATTGGAGGGTAAAGCAGCATGGGAAAAGATTATGACAGTCCCATCATTCCAAAAGCGTGGACAAGTTGCTCAAGCATTCTCAGAAATTGTACATCAACAAGAAATACTGTAAATCTCATACTATAAACCACATTTTCTTCCCATCCCCTGCACCATACATTCATGCACGTTACATGTGAGGAAAATTTTGTGTGAGATTGCAACTCATTCTTGACATTCTCCACTTTTTCTTTTGGCATAATTCTCTCAGTTCTTGCGAGAAGCTCGTGAACACATCTAAAGATCACAGTTGTAATACCATGGATGTATGACATTTAAAATGGGAAAAGGAGGGAGGGTTGGTCATAAATTTGACTAAAAGTGCAAGGCCACCGATATCAACCAGGCAGAGGGGGAGCATTATTCAACCTCTCATGAATAACATCATATTCATTAAGCTCAGTGTTTTGCAAATAGAAATCCTACTGAGTGTCAATACATGTGTGGAGTGTTTGACACTTTCTTTCTGTTTCTTGCCAATGCTGATTGTCACTTTAAATCAATCAAAGTTGTGGACTGGACTTGCAAAAGCAATACAAAAGTAACAGTATAAACAGGAACATCCCTTCCCCTCCATCTTGTCTATAAAATATAAGCAGATTCTCCTTCCCATCCAAGGCAGGCCTATGGAGGGCAGCACGTCAGGTTACCTGAGAGGGGTCACGTTGCCATCCATGCTGAAAACTCCATCTGTGACTATCAGCCTCTGTCTCTGTCCCTGGCTCTCCTTCAGCTGTGCCTCCAGATCTACACACACATGGACATAATAATAATAAATAATAATAATGAATAGCATTTGTATAGCGCACTTCTGTACAACTCAATGTGCTGACATAACCACATTCACACGCAGACATTCATCAACAAGCTTACCCACATAATGCAGCACATAATCCAACTTACAGACTTGAGAATGGATACAACATCATACATGATCATGAGAAAAAAACCTAGGATCAAGCAAAAGCCAGTCGAAACATATGAGTCTTCAGTTGCGACTTAAAAATAGGTAAAGTGGGTGCGTCACGCAGGCCAGCCGGCAGCGAGTTCCAGACAGAGGGGGCATTGAAACTAAAACTACGCTCACCAAAAGATTTTGTACTACGTTTAGGAATTTTGATAAGCTTTTCATTTGCTGAACGGAGAGAACAGGATGGTTGATATGTGCGAAGGGATGCCGAAAGATACACAGGAAGAGTACCATCAAAATGACAGTAGGCCAAAACAGCAATTTTGTACTGGCAGTGGAATGTCACGGGAAGCCAGTGTAGATGCCTAAGCATGGGTGTCACATGATTGCGTTTTCCCTTCCTCAGCACGAGGCGTGCTGCGCTGTTTTGAATGCGCTGAAGACGGTTCACTTGTTCTGCCGGAAGACCCGCCAAAACTGAATTACAATCATCCAGCCTTGAAATGACCCTGGCAAAAGGCATAAGACATAAGACATAAGAATGTTTACGGAACACAGAGAGGGAAGGGGGGGGGGGGGGGGAGAGAGAGGGAGAGAGAGAGAGAGAGAGAGAGAGAGAGAGAGAGAGAGAGAGAGAGAGAGAGAGAGAGAGAGAGAGAGAGAGAGAGAGAGAGAGAGAGAGACAGAGAGAGAGAGAGACAGAGAGAGAGAGAGACAGAGAGAAAAAAAAGAAGAGAGAGATATGGATTGATGGATGGACAGTGTTTTACGGCCTATCAGCCTTGTAATCTATGTAAGGCCATTTAGCACAAAAATCACTAGAACAGTTCAGAGTAAACGCAAATCAAATCACGGTGTCCCTAGTTATTCGCCTCTTATGAATCGCGTAGGGAGACGCGTAGGGAGACGCGGTGGGTCAATTCTTACCCCGAACCCACAGAGAGAGAGAGAGATCCATTTTTTAACAATGATAGTTCTATACTGCAGTACGTTGTTCACAAGATGGAACAAATATTGTCAACATGTAAATGCAATGGGCAAATGACCCTCAGCTGAGGATGCTATGTCCTCATTATGCTGGAACATTGTAGGACTTATTTCCAGATTGGTGGAACGAGGTTTCATTGACGTACTGCATCAGCACTTATCAAACATGTTGTTTTCTAGAGACATGGGGGAGAACTTTTGACTTCAGTTTGCATTTCAACAGTTATTGTGCTTTCCATTCACCCGCTATCAAACTGTCACATCATGGGCAGCTATCAGGTGGAGTTGTGATGTTGATAAAAAATTGTCTGTCCCGTTATGTGACCCGGCTACCCTGTAACTATGATAATGTAGTGGTGTCTGGATTGTATGTTGCAGATTATTATGACATTATACTACTATGTGTCTATGTACCTCTTGTTGATTCTCCTTACTACCACAATAAAGATTTTAAATTTTAATATACAGCTTCTTGTGGAAGAAATCCTCAAATAACAATTTGTTTCCCTGATTGCACTTTCCTTGTTTGCAGTGATCTCAATGCAAAAACTGGCAGTTTCAATATTCATGATACTGTAGGAAGAACCCAACTTAGAGAAGTCCGAGTATGTTCTTGTTATCAGTACCTCAAAACACGAAAGTCAAAAGACAACAAGATAAATCTGTTAAAACACTGATAAATGTGTGGAAGATATATCACCTTAACATACTGAATGGAAGCATTGAGGGGGACAAAGATGGCAGGTACACCTATTTGTCCCAGCATGGGAACAGTGTAATCAATTACTGCTTATTTACTACTGGTCAGTTAGGCAGCAAAATACAAATATCGGTAGGAGACAAAATGTATTCTGACCAAATGCTCCTAATAATAACCTTACGATTGGAGGACAAGAAAGGAATCACAGCGGAATGCAAAACGGCCTCAATATTAGTCTGTGATGAGAACAAAATAGTATTAAAAAAAATTAATGCAAAAGACCCCAACTTTCTAAGGAAATACAGTTGGCGTATGACATGATTGTTACTTGTGAAGACACAGTACAAGCACCTTGCATTCAGCGGCAAGCTGTATGAAAAAAAGCTTTAGAGTGGGTGGAATCAAACAGACTGCCAGGCCAAAGTGGTTTGATGATGAGTGTCAGCTGGCTAAACGAATACGTAAAACATGGAAAAAACGATATATATAGCCATGACGAGAGATAAGAAAAAAAGAGTACTGCAGATATCTGAACAATTTGCTAATTAAGAATATAAGAAAATCTGCATCATTTTGGGCACTGGTAAATGATGCAAATCAAAATAAAAGACACAATATAATGATAAGTATAGAATAGAGAAGTGGAAAGATCACTTTGAAAGTGTTTTCAAAAACAGGGGTTGACTTTTCAAAGTGACTCAAGCTTGAGAAATGATAATGGGATCAGAACCGATGAAGAGCTCAAAGCTCCCATATAGATCCCGCTGAAGTCGACCAGGCAATAGGCAGGTTACAATCAGGATAATTGGTAGGACTAGATGAAATTCCAGTAGAGTATCTGAAACTGGTGTATAACCACGTAAGACCATTTCTGGTTAAATAGTTCGGTACCCTGAATTAAATACAAAGTTTTCCTGAGGAGTGGTACATGTCCATAATAGTTCAGTTCAGTTCAGTTCAGTCTCAGTTCAGTCTCAGTTCAGTCTCAGTTCAGTCTCAGTTCAGTCTCAGTTCAGTTCAGTCTCAGTTCAGTTCAGTTCAGTTCAGTTCAGTTCAGTTCAGTCTCAGTTCAGTTCAGTCTCAGTTCAGTTCAGTCTCAGTTCAGTTCAGTCTCAGTTCAGTTCAGTCTCAGTTCAGTTCAGTCTCAGTTCAGTTCAGCCTCAGTTCAGTTCAGCCTCAGCTCAGTTCAGTCTCAGCTCAGTTCAGTTCAGTCTCAGTTCAGTTCAGTCTCAGTTCAGTTCAGTCTCAGTTCAGTTCAGTCTCAGTTCAGTTCAGTCTCAGTTCAGTTCAGTTCAGTTCAGTCTCAGTTCAGTTCAGTTCAGTTCAGTTCAGTTCAGTTCAGTTCAGTCTCAGTTCAGTTCAGTTCAGTTCAGTCTCTTAACCCTGAGATGGGTTGCTGAGGCACCACTGATGACTTTCGGACAATCTTCCTCCATCGATCTCTATCCTCTGTGGCTCGCTGTGAGTCAGCAAAGGTCAAGCCTGTCCACTCTTTGATGTTGTCTTCCCACCTATTTCTCTGCCTGCCTCTCCTTCTCCCACCTGGTATGGTACCTTGCAGGATAGTCTTGGCCAGCCCACTGCCTCTTGACACGTGACCGTACCACTTCAGCTTTCAGCTTTTCACGATTGAGAGCAGGTCTTCGTACTAGTAATAAAAATTATAATAGTACTAATATTCAAAACTGGAGATAGACAGGATCCCCAAAACTACAGGGGCATCTCACTGCTAAACATCATGGGCAAGCTTTTCACTTCAATTCTCACGCAGCGACTGCAAACGTGGGCAGAGGATAAAGGAGAAAAATGTATTGAGCAGGTTGGATTTTGTGCGGAACATTCTACTATTGATTACATCTTCACTTTGTATGTGATGATACTGAAAATGTATATGGAGGTGGGTGTGGGCGATTGTTTAATGCATTGATTGATTATCAAAAGGCATTTAATTCTGCCAACCAATCTTGCCTATGGTATGTTTTGGGAGAAGCAGGAGTGTCAACAAAGCTCATTTGAATGCTGCAAGCTATTTATTCCCCGGTGAAAGCATGGGTGAGGTGGGATTTCATGCTTTCAGACTTCTTTGACTGCCCAGCAAGTGTAAGGCAAGGTGCCAAAGAGTCCCCAATAATTTTTTCTCTCCTCATGTCTGTTGTTGCAGATTATGTCTCAGAGAGAGAGGTAGACATAGTGTCCAGTTGTTACCTGACAGGCCTGAACTTTACTCTCTCATTTTTGCTGATGAATTACCTTTAATTTCCACCACACCTGTGGGACTTCAGAATCAACTGGATAGTTCTGACAACATTTCCCGACAGCTTGGTTTGACCATCAATAGGGAGAAAACAATGAATTATGGTCTTCAGAAAAGGGGGTTTCTTGGCACAAAGAGAAAAATGGATTCTTGTTGAACACAGCTCAAAGTTGTAAACAGATGTATCTGGGATACATTTTTTTCAACCAAACTGTCTGATTCTGTGACCCTAGAAAACCAAAACATAAAGGCCAAACAAAGAATTTCATCTCTTATGCAGTTAATGCATTATATCAGAAACTTGAATACCATTGTATTTTTTCACTTGTTCAACGCTCAAATACTTCCCGTCTTAATCTATGGTGCAGAACTCTGGGGTATTGGTCTAAATAAAGCAATTGATAAAGCACATAATTATGTTTGCTTGTAAGCGCTTCATGAACTTTGATACCAGAACACCAGATTGTTTGATCTATGGTGAGATGGGGAGATGTCCCTTGTACATCAATACTACTATCAGAGCAGTCACATATTGGTTGAAACTTTGCAAACTGCCAGATTGCCAAAACAAGCTTATCACATGCGGATTAACTCCGATGTAATTGGTAGAGTAACTTGGGCTGAAGCTGTGAAACAATGCCAATATCAGTTGAGATTTGGATATGTGTTGGAACAACTGTGGGACAAGTAATGAAAAAGGTTTTCTGAACTGTTTGAAACAGAGACTAGAAGACTGTTTTCAACAGGAGTGGCACGGAAAATTAAGCAACAGTGATCGTTTCTTGACTTAGAGTTACAGATCCTTCAACTCACTGGAGTTGTGGCTAAATATTGTGATCGTTCTCCGAGATCGTACGTTTTTCAAAAATATAATAAAGATACAAAGGCATAAGATAACAATACAAATTATATATCAAATGAATGGTTGTTTTTTACTCTTTACATTCAAAGAATGAACTAAGGGACTAAAAATGCTAATTATGAATTACACACCATAGACATGCACAAAAATGAAAAAGTAGAAGAAAAAAAATCAGTTTGATAGCTGTTATGGGAAGCGTACATGCGCCTAGAAAATGAGAAACTTTAAATGTCAATATCCAAGTAATGCGAATGTGTATAAACATTTAGTACAGACAAATACAAGCAGATGGAGGCTAGCAATCAACCAAGTCAAAGTATTTGTTCATAGAATTGGAAGAATAAACGTTTTGCTGTACGCTTTTCCGCCTTTTTGTCAACACGCACACCACGCACATAAAGGTTACAATTTCTGAGCATCAGTCGAAAATATGTTCTAAAGGGAAGTAAATCTGCTTGCAAATTCCTTCAGCTATATAGGCTAACAAGATTTACCTCCCTTACACCGTTATAGAGAAAGGGAGAACTTTGCAAGAGCGTCGCGAGATATCTCACGATGCGATTGTGGCGGGAGAACGCTCACCGCGAGATATTTCGCGATACGACTCCTATGATGCATTAAAAGTCTATGGAAATGGAACAATACATTAATGAGTTGAAAAATAAAGTTCAGGGATATTTTCATATGATTTAGGCTAGGAATAAATGAGTTAAATACAAACAGAAGCATTGGATACCTAATTGATCATTTGATGGCAGGTATGTAATGATGACACGGAATATGGCAATGAACATATACAGGGTGCGGACCATAAATTAGGACAAACATGTCAATATCACCAAAAATGCCATAACTTTCTTGAAAATCCATTTATTGACTTGAAATTTGGTACACATGTTCTTTAATATGTACTGTATAGGGTTCACTCAATGAATCCACCCTCAGCCTCCACAACACATTCAATTCTGCTGCGAAACCGTTGGCAGGCATTAGCTACCATTGTCATGTTCAAATTGACCTTGACCTTGGTGATTTTGGCCTTGTGGGATTCTTTGGTGTTGTGAGGATGTTTGTTGACTTCCCTCTCACAAATGCCCCATAAGAAATAGTCGCATGGACTGCTGTCAGGAGAGCTGGGGGGCCAGATGTTCTTTGACCAGAACTCCTTCAGGTTCTCCTTCAACCATGCCTGTGTCTTGTTGGCATTGTGGGCAGGTGCACCGGCCTGTTGAAACACATAATGACGGTCTCCAGCAATCCTCTCTATCCATAGCTTGACAACAATGTCCATCACATGGATGTAGGCATCAGCATTAACCGTCAGGCCCCCTCAAAGATGAATGATGTCACCCTCACTAGAGATGACCCCCAGGACCAAAACAAGCTGAAAACTTTGTTGACATGACAATAGGTACTTCATCAGTCAGAACACAGCCAACAATCATTCCTCCTGTTCACTGCCTGATCCTGGCAGAAATTCTTCTCATCAGAGAAGAAGAGCAACTGGTTCTTGGCCAGGGGGTGCTTGAGCTTGCACAGCAGCCTAGCTGCCTCCATGGTGGCCTCATTCATGAACTGAGCCTTTCTGACGGCATAGGACTTGTATCTGATGTCTTTATGGACACAGCTGCGAATGGTTTTCTCATCCACATTCAATTCCTGAGCCAGAGACCTCATTGATCTGCCAGGATCTTCATCCACTGTGTTTTGCAGCTGTTCAACGAATTCTGTGGGCCTGATGGCATCACTTCTCCTCTTGTGGGGCTTTTTGTTGACAGAAATGTCTTCAGGGTTGTCACCAGCAGCTACCATTGCATCACATTGACTTTTGATTCAATAACACAGGCTCCTAGGCAACTTGTTCAACTTTGCAATTTTTCCTGGCGTGAAGTCCGACCACAATGGCTGCTCTTTTCTGCTCCTCCATAATTGCAAATGTACTGATCATTGTAAAAATTCCTCCAAAAGCACAGTATAGGTAGTGTATTTCACACAAACTTTCACCCCACCAATTATGCAACCTTACACCCACCAAAATGTGTTTTGAAAACTGTCCTAATTTATCATCCGCACCCTGTATTATGCCTTCAAAATACAAAGTGAGAAAATTGGTATGTGATCAAGTTGACAACATTATATTACATCTGTACCCTTGTGACAGGCTGCTGGCCTATGCAAATAAAGTCTAAAGTCTACACACTCGCACAAAAAGTCTTTCTATCACTTGCTGTGGCGAGATCACCCACCCCCTTTCCTATTTCACGTGAATTTATTGTGTTTACTAACCCGTGTTGTGTGAGTTAGTGTGGCCGTCAACCGTTCTAAAAATAGTAACGATAGCTTGTTACGGCTCGCCAACCATGCTCCACTGTGTGTGAGAGTTGAGAGTTGACCCACTGCATCTCTCTTTGCACGATTCGTAAGAAACGAGTGACTAGGAACACCGTGACTTGCCTTGCGTTTGCTTTGAACTGTTCTAGTGATTTTTCTGCCTAACCCTTTTCTGACTAGTGCTGCCAGCAACTACCTCCTACCAAAGATTATAGGTTACACAAAGATAGTTCATGCCGAGCTTTTGCTCTTTGAAGTTACAAGCAGCTAAAATTGCAGCGTTCCAAGCGGCTAGCACTATGGGAGATGCCTATAGTCCGTTTCAACATTGCACATTTAAAATGGTGGACATAGTCTCGCTTCGCGCAGAAAAAGCTGAATTTGGGGACACTAGAAACCCCATCCAAAGAATATGTAAACCATGAACAGCATTAATTTATCAAAGCTGTATGTTGAATGCATCAAAAGGTATTGAAAGCTCCTACTTTTTAACAATCGAAATGCAGGTCACTCGCAGAACCACGTGTGCACGGGTCGACGTGATTGCAACGTTTGGTGACCCTGTTCTCTCTGTGTTAAAAATTATTATTCTTCAAATCGGTCAAATAGTGACGTCACTCGTTCTTCAACCTTGGTAGTTGATGACGTTATCGGAAATTTTAGAATTAGGTCCATCGCACATCAGTTGCTAGGCCATTTTTGTGCGAAGTCTCCACTAAATCCTATAATCATGTGACTAAATGCAGTGCAATGTTGAAACGGACTATATGCATTTCCCATAGTGCTAGC
>JAWQFJ010000983.1:108836-196336 GCA_034096865.1 Theodoxus fluviatilis
AATATAAGCAGATTCTCCTTCCCATCCAAGGCAGGCCTATGGAGGGCAGCACGTCAGGTTACCTGAGAGGGGTCACGTTGCCATCCATGCTGAAAACTCCATCTGTGACTATCAGCCTCTGTCTCTGTCCCTGGCTCTCCTTCAGCTGTGCCTCCAGATCTACACACACATGGACATAATAATAATAAATAATAATAATGAATAGCATTTGTATAGCGCACTTCTGTACAACTCAATGCGCTGACATAACCACATTCACACGCAGACATTCATCAACAAGCTTACCCACATAATACAACACATAATCCAACTTACAGACTTGAGAATGGATACAACATCATACATGATCATGAGAAAAAACCTACGATCAAGCAAAAGCCAGTCGAAACATATGAGTCTTCAGTTGCGACTTAAAAATAGGTAAAGTGGGTGCGTCACGCAGGCCAGCCGGCAGCGAGTTCCAGACAGAGGGGGCATTGAAACTAAAACTACGCTCACCAAAAGATTTTGTACTACGTTTAGGAATTTTGATAAGCTTTTCATTTGCTGAACGGAGAGAACGGGATGGTTGATATGTGCGAAGGGATGCCGAAAGATACACAGGAAGAGTACCATCAAAATGACAGTAGGCCAAAACAGCAATTTTGTACTGGCAGTGGAATGTCACGGGAAGCCAGTGTAGATGCCTAAGCATGGGTGTCACATGATTGCGTTTTCCCTTCCTCAGCACGAGGCGTGCTGCGCTGTTTTGAATGCGCTGAAGACGGTTCACTTGTTCTGCCGGAAGACCCGCCAAAACTGAATTACAATCATCCAGCCTTGAAATGACCCTGGCAAAAGGCATAAGACATAAGACATAAGAATGTTTACGGAACACAGAGAGGGAAGGGGGGGGGGGGGGAGAGAGAGGGAGAGAGAGAGAGAGAGAGAGAGAGAGAGAGAGAGAGAGAGAGAGAGAGAGAGAGAGAGAGAGAGAGAGAGAGAGAGAGAGAGAGAGAGAGAGAGAGAGAGAGAGAGAGAGAGAGAGAGACAGAGAGACAGAGAGAAAAAAAAGAAGAGAGAGATATGGATTGATGGATGGACAGTGTTTTACGGCCTATCAGCCTTGTAATCTATGTAAGGCCATTTAGCACAAAAATCACTAGAACAGTTCAGAGTAAACGCAAATCAAATCACGGTGTCCCTAGTTATTCGCCTCTTATGAATCGCGTAGGGAGACGCGTAGGGAGACGCGGTGGGTCAATTCTTACCCCGAACCCACAGAGAGAGAGAGAGATCCATTTTTTAACAATGATAGTTCTATACTGCAGTACGTTGTTCACAAGATGGAACAAATATTGTCAACATGTAAATGCAATGGGCAAATGACCCTCAGCTGAGGATGCTATGTCCTCATTATGCTGGAACATTGTAGGACTTATTTCCAGATTGGTGGAACGAGGTTTCATTGACGTACTGCATCAGCACTTATCAAACATGTTGTTTTCTAGAGACATGGGGGAGAACTTTTGACTTCAGTTTGCATTTCAACAGTTATTGTGCTTTCCATTCACCCGCTATCAAACTGTCACATCATGGGCAGCTATCAGGTGGAGTTGTGATGTTGATAAAAAATTGTCTGTCCCGTTATGTGACCCGGCTACCCTGTAACTATGATAATGTAGTGGTGTCTGGATTGTATGTTGCAGATTATTATGACATTATACTACTATGTGTCTATGTACCTCTTGTTGATTCTCCTTACTACCACAATAAAGATTTTAAATTTTAATATACAGCTTCTTGTGGAAGAAATCCTCAAATAACAATTTGTTTCCCTGATTGCACTTTCCTTGTTTGCAGTGATCTCAATGCAAAAACTGGCAGTTTCAATATTCATGATACTGTAGGAAGAACCCAACTTAGAGAAGTCCGAGTATGTTCTTGTTATCAGTACCTCAAAACACGAAAGTCAAAAGACAACAAGATAAATCTGTTAAAACACTGATAAATGTGTGGAAGATATATCACCTTAACATACTGAATGGAAGCATTGAGGGGGACAAAGATGGCAGGTACACCTATTTGTCCCAGCATGGGAACAGTGTAATCAATTACTGCTTATTTACTACTGGTCAGTTAGGCAGCAAAATACAAATATCGGTAGGAGACAAAATGTATTCTGACCAAATGCTCCTAATAATAACCTTACGATTGGAGGACAAGAAAGGAATCACAGCGGAATGCAAAACGGCCTCAATATTAGTCTGTGATGAGAACAAAATAGTATTAAAAAAAATTAATGCAAAAGACCCCAACTTTCTAAGGAAATACAGTTGGCGTATGACATGATTGTTACTTGTGAAGACACAGTACAAGCACCTTGCATTCAGCGGCAAGCTGTATGAAAAAAAGCTTTAGAGTGGGTGGAATCAAACAGACTGCCAGGCCAAAGTGGTTTGATGATGAGTGTCAGCTGGCTAAACGAATACGTAAAACATGGAAAAAACGATATATATAGCCATGACGAGAGATAAGAAAAAAAGAGTACTGCAGATATCTGAACAATTTGCTAATTAAGAATATAAGAAAATCTGCATCATTTTGGGCACTGGTAAATGATGCAAATCAAAATAAAAGACACAATATAATGATAAGTATAGAATAGAGAAGTGGAAAGATCACTTTGAAAGTGTTTTCAAAAACAGGGGTTGACTTTTCAAAGTGACTCAAGCTTGAGAAATGATAATGGGATCAGAACCGATGAAGAGCTCAAAGCTCCCATATAGATCCCGCTGAAGTCGACCAGGCAATAGGCAGGTTACAATCAGGATAATTGGTAGGACTAGATGAAATTCCAGTAGAGTATCTGAAACTGGTGTATAACCACGTAAGACCATTTCTGGTTAAATAGTTCGGTACCCTGAATTAAATACAAAGTTTTCCTGAGGAGTGGTACATGTCCATAATAGTTCAGTTCAGTTCAGTTCAGTCTCAGTTCAGTCTCAGTTCAGTCTCAGTTCAGTCTCAGTTCAGTCTCAGTTCAGTTCAGTCTCAGTTCAGTTCAGTTCAGTTCAGTTCAGTTCAGTTCAGTCTCAGTTCAGTTCAGTCTCAGTTCAGTTCAGTCTCAGTTCAGTTCAGTCTCAGTTCAGTTCAGTCTCAGTTCAGTTCAGTCTCAGTTCAGTTCAGCCTCAGTTCAGTTCAGCCTCAGCTCAGTTCAGTCTCAGCTCAGTTCAGTTCAGTCTCAGTTCAGTTCAGTCTCAGTTCAGTTCAGTCTCAGTTCAGTTCAGTCTCAGTTCAGTTCAGTCTCAGTTCAGTTCAGTTCAGTTCAGTCTCAGTTCAGTTCAGTTCAGTTCAGTTCAGTTCAGTTCAGTTCAGTCTCAGTTCAGTTCAGTTCAGTTCAGTCTCTTAACCCTGAGATGGGTTGCTGAGGCACCACTGATGACTTTCGGACAATCTTCCTCCATCGATCTCTATCCTCTGTGGCTCGCTGTGAGTCAGCAAAGGTCAAGCCTGTCCACTCTTTGATGTTGTCTTCCCACCTATTTCTCTGCCTGCCTCTCCTTCTCCCACCTGGTATGGTACCTTGCAGGATAGTCTTGGCCAGCCCACTGCCTCTTGACACGTGACCGTACCACTTCAGCTTTCAGCTTTTCACGATTGAGAGCAGGTCTTCGTACTAGTAATAAAAATTATAATAGTACTAATATTCAAAACTGGAGATAGACAGGATCCCCAAAACTACAGGGGCATCTCACTGCTAAACATCATGGGCAAGCTTTTCACTTCAATTCTCACGCAGCGACTGCAAACGTGGGCAGAGGATAAAGGAGAAAAATGTATTGAGCAGGTTGGATTTTGTGCGGAACATTCTACTATTGATTACATCTTCACTTTGTATGTGATGATACTGAAAATGTATATGGAGGTGGGTGTGGGCGATTGTTTAATGCATTGATTGATTATCAAAAGGCATTTAATTCTGCCAACCAATCTTGCCTATGGTATGTTTTGGGAGAAGCAGGAGTGTCAACAAAGCTCATTTGAATGCTGCAAGCTATTTATTCCCCGGTGAAAGCATGGGTGAGGTGGGATTTCATGCTTTCAGACTTCTTTGACTGCCCAGCAAGTGTAAGGCAAGGTGCCAAAGAGTCCCCAATAATTTTTTCTCTCCTCATGTCTGTTGTTGCAGATTATGTCTCAGAGAGAGAGGTAGACATAGTGTCCAGTTGTTACCTGACAGGCCTGAACTTTACTCTCTCATTTTTGCTGATGAATTACCTTTAATTTCCACCACACCTGTGGGACTTCAGAATCAACTGGATAGTTCTGACAACATTTCCCGACAGCTTGGTTTGACCATCAATAGGGAGAAAACAATGAATTATGGTCTTCAGAAAAGGGGGTTTCTTGGCACAAAGAGAAAAATGGATTCTTGTTGAACACAGCTCAAAGTTGTAAACAGATGTATCTGGGATACATTTTTTTCAACCAAACTGTCTGATTCTGTGACCCTAGAAAACCAAAACATAAAGGCCAAACAAAGAATTTCATCTCTTATGCAGTTAATGCATTATATCAGAAACTTGAATACCATTGTATTTTTTCACTTGTTCAACGCTCAAATACTTCCCGTCTTAATCTATGGTGCAGAACTCTGGGGTATTGGTCTAAATAAAGCAATTGATAAAGCACATAATTATGTTTGCTTGTAAGCGCTTCATGAACTTTGATACCAGAACACCAGATTGTTTGATCTATGGTGAGATGGGGAGATGTCCCTTGTACATCAATACTACTATCAGAGCAGTCACATATTGGTTGAAACTTTGCAAACTGCCAGATTGCCAAAACAAGCTTATCACATGCGGATTAACTCCGATGTAATTGGTAGAGTAACTTGGGCTGAAGCTGTGAAACAATGCCAATATCAGTTGAGATTTGGATATGTGTGGAACAACTGTGGGACAAGTAATGAAAAAGGTTTTCTGAACTGTTTGAAACAGAGACTAGAAGACTGTTTTCAACAGGAGTGGCACGGAAAATTAAGCAACAGTGATCGTTTCTTGACTTAGAGTTACAGATCCTTCAACTCACTGGAGTTGTGGCTAAATATTGTGATCGTTCTCCGAGATCGTACGTTTTTCAAAAATATAATAAAGATACAAAGGCATAAGATAACAATACAAATTATATATCAAATGAATGGTTGTTTTTTACTCTTTACATTCAAAGAATGAACTAAGGGACTAAAAATGCTAATTATGAATTACACACCATAGACATGCACAAAAATGAAAAAGTAGAAGAAAAAAAATCAGTTTGATAGCTGTTATGGGAAGCGTACATGCGCCTAGAAAATGAGAAACTTTAAATGTCAATATCCAAGTAATGCGAATGTGTATAAACATTTAGTACAGACAAATACAAGCAGATGGAGGCTAGCAATCAACCAAGTCAAAGTATTTGTTCATAGAATTGGAAGAATAAACGTTTTGCTGTACGCTTTTCCGCCTTTTTGTCAACACGCACACCACGCACATAAAGGTTACAATTTCTGAGCATCAGTCGAAAATATGTTCTAAAGGGAAGTAAATCTGCTTGCAAATTCCTTCAGCTATATAGGCTAACAAGATTTACCTCCCTTACACCGTTATAGAGAAAGGGAGAACTTTGCAAGAGCGTCGCGAGATATCTCACGATGCGATTGTGGCGGGAGAACGCTCACCGCGAGATATTTCGCGATACGACTCCTATGATGCATTAAAAGTCTATGGAAATGGAACAATACATTAATGAGTTGAAAAATAAAGTTCAGGGATATTTTCATATGATTTAGGCTAGGAATAAATGAGTTAAATACAAACAGAAGCATTGGATACCTAATTGATCATTTGATGGCAGGTATGTAATGATGACACGGAATATGGCAATGAACATATACAGGGTGCGGACCATAAATTAGGACAAACATGTCAATATCACCAAAAATGCCATAACTTTCTTGAAAATCCATTTATTGACTTGAAATTTGGTACACATGTTCTTTAATATGTACTGTATAGGGTTCACTCAATGAATCCACCCTCAGCCTCCACAACACATTCAATTCTGCTGCGAAACCGTTGGCAGGCATTAGCTACCATTGTCATGTTCAAATTGACCTTGACCTTGGTGATTTTGGCCTTGTGGGATTCTTTGGTGTTGTGAGGATGTTTGTTGACTTCCCTCTCACAAATGCCCCATAAGAAATAGTCGCATGGACTGCTGTCAGGAGAGCTGGGGGGCCAGATGTTCTTTGACCAGAACTCCTTCAGGTTCTCCTTCAACCATGCCTGTGTCTTGTTGGCATTGTGGGCAGGTGCACCGGCCTGTTGAAACACATAATGACGGTCTCCAGCAATCCTCTCTATCCATAGCTTGACAACAATGTCCATCACATGGATGTAGGCATCAGCATTAACCGTCAGGCCCCCTCAAAGATGAATGATGTCACCCTCACTAGAGATGACCCCCAGGACCAAAACAAGCTGAAAACTTTGTTGACATGACAATAGGTACTTCATCAGTCAGAACACAGCCAACAATCATTCCTCCTGTTCACTGCCTGATCCTGGCAGAAATTCTTCTCATCAGAGAAGAAGAGCAACTGGTTCTTGGCCAGGGGGTGCTTGAGCTTGCACAGCAGCCTAGCTGCCTCCATGGTGGCCTCATTCATGAACTGAGCCTTTCTGACGGCATAGGACTTGTATCTGATGTCTTTATGGACACAGCTGCGAATGGTTTTCTCATCCACATTCAATTCCTGAGCCAGAGACCTCATTGATCTGCCAGGATCTTCATCCACTGTGTTTTGCAGCTGTTCAACGAATTCTGTGGGCCTGATGGCATCACTTCTCCTCTTGTGGGGCTTTTTGTTGACAGAAATGTCTTCAGGGTTGTCACCAGCAGCTACCATTGCATCACATTGACTTTTGATTCAATAACACAGGCTCCTAGGCAACTTGTTCAACTTTGCAATTTTTCCTGGCGTGAAGTCCGACCACAATGGCTGCTCTTTTCTGCTCCTCCATAATTGCAAATGTACTGATCATTGTAAAAATTCCTCCAAAAGCACAGTATAGGTAGTGTATTTCACACAAACTTTCACCCCACCAATTATGCAACCTTACACCCACCAAAATGTGTTTTGAAAACTGTCCTAATTTATCATCCGCACCCTGTATTATGCCTTCAAAATACAAAGTGAGAAAATTGGTATGTGATCAAGTTGACAACATTATATTACATCTGTACCCTTGTGACAGGCTGCTGGCCTATGCAAATAAAGTCTAAAGTCTACACACTCGCACAAAAAGTCTTTCTATCACTTGCTGTGGCGAGATCACCCACCCTCTCCTATTTCACGTGAATTTATTGTGTTTACTAACCTGTGTTGTGTGAGTTAGTGTGGCCGCCAACCGTTCTAAAAATAGTAACGATAGCGTGTTACGGCTCGCCAACCATGCTCCGCTGTGTGTGAGAGTTGAGAGTTGACCCACTGCGTCTCTCTCTGCACGATTCGTAAGAAACGAGTGACTAGGAACACCGTGACTTGCCTTGCGTTTGCTTTGAACTGTTCTAGTGATTTTTCTGCCTAACCCTTTTCTGACTAGTGCTGCCAGCAACTACCTCCTACCAAAGATTATAGGTTACACAAAGATAGTTCATGCCGAGCTTTTGCTCTTTGAAGTTACAAGCAGCTAAAATTGCAGCGTTCCAAGCGGCTAGCACTATGGGAGATGCCTATAGTCCGTTTCAACATTGCACATTTAAAATGGTGGACATAGTCTCGCTTCGCGCAGAAAAAGCTGAATTTGGGGACACTAGAAACCCCATCCAAAGAATATGTAAACCATGAACAGCATTAATTTATCAAAGCTGTATGTTGAATGCATCAAAAGGTATTGAAAGCTCCTACTTTTTAACAATCGAAATGCAGGTCACTCGCAGAACCACGTGTGCACGGGTCGACGTGATTGCAACGTTTGGTGACCCTGTTCTCTCTGTGTTAAAAATTATTATTCTTCAAATCGGTCAAATAGTGACGTCACTCGTTCTTCAACCTTGGTAGTTGATGACGTTATCGGAAATTTTAGAATTAGGTCCATCGCACATCAGTTGCTAGGCCATTTTTGTGCGAAGTCTCCACTAAATCCTATAATCATGTGACTAAATGCAGTGCAATGTTGAAACGGACTATATGCATTTCCCATAGTGCTAGCCGCTTGGGGCGCAACGTGTCTCGACCCTCACGAGAATGAGCTAATGAACTATCTTTGTGTAACCTATAATCTTTGCTCCTACTGCCTGGGGCTGTCTCAAAGAAAAAGCAAAACTTCACATGCGTTTGAATTTTTTTTATTGTGTCTCATCCAAAGCTTCAATCTCCATGAAACTTGGCCAACTTGTACACAAGTACTATCTGCTTCTACCCACAACTTTTTTTGGAGGTTGTTATGGTAACAAGGAAGCAGCCATTTTTCAAAGGGGAACAATCCAGGAAAAATTGCCAAAAACTGACATTGCAAGACCTAAAACACAATATCACATCTGAAAATTAACAAGTATTTACAGTAGAGCACAAGCTAAGGATGCTAGCCTCACATAAATAACACAAAAAAGGCAAGAAAACAGGTTTCTGAGCAACAGTGCCATGACAAAGACAACCTCTGCTCTATGCAGTTTTTGACCAAAAATTGCCCCCATCGGAATGATACACAAAACTTCTCATAACTACCTAACTTCTGGTCTAATCTTCATAAAACTTGGCCAACTTGTACACAAGTACTGTCTGCTTCTACCCACAACTTTCTTTGGAGGTTGACATGGTAATAAGGAAGCAGCCATCTTTCAAAGGGGAACAATCCAGGAAAAATTACCAAAAGCTGACATTGCAAGATCTAAAACACAATATTACACCTGATAATTAACAAGTATTTACAGTACAGGGTTCATACAGGTTATCGTCCACAAAAAGTAAGGACTTTTTAAGGACTTTTAAAGGACTTTTTAAGGACTTTTAAAGGACATTTTACGAACTTTAGCAAACTTGATTTGATAGTATATTGATGCTTACTAAATATGAAATCATTGAAAACAGACAGGTGGCCCCACATTTACTTTCTAGTGACTTTCTTTAAGATTAGCCAATTCACTGTCAATGTCCTTCTGCAAAGCTGGCAGGCTGGCACGTTTGTCTTTTGCCTTCTTTCTTAGGGCATTGGCCTCACTGAGGAGAGTCAGGTCTCCTTTGGCTTCGGCATCTTCTGATAGCTTATCTGCTTTTGCTTGAAGGTGCTGGATGTCTTTTTCAATCCTGGCTTTCTTTGTCTCAAGTTCTTTTATGTTGTTTTCCAGATCCTTCCTTTTTTCCCCTCTCTTGGCTGCAGCATCAGCTTGTTTTGCATCCTCAAGGTGCTGTTGGTAACGGCTGCGGGCAGATGAGGCAGAAAGAAGAAGCTCCTTTGTGATAGGCACACAATGCACCCCGCCAGCCTTCTTCACCCCTTGCACTATTTGCCTTCGGGCAACCAGGGATTCCTTGGCCAGATTCTCCACAGTCAGCTCCTTGTTAATGGAGAACCCTCTCTCTACGGTGGCCTGTCCATGGGAGAGAAGAAGCAGCTGGCGCAGGACTGCCCAAAGGTCTGCATACTGCTTGTCAGATGAGAGCACTGAGTGAAAGAGTGTATCAACCCTGTCTCCATCTTTGTCTGGATTAAAGTCACTGAACATGGCCCTAGTTTCTGCATCACTATGGAGATGATCAAGAAGTCGTGAGAACTCGGTGATGATGTGATCACAAACTGATTCTTGGACTCGTTTTGCCTCCACCATGATGTGAAGAGTCCGTTTCATTTTTTTCAAATTGAACTCACGTTCATCAGATTTTGCTATTTGTCGAGGATCCATCCAAGAGAGGAGACGGACAAGTGGGTAGGTGATTGGCGATTTTTCCAACAACTTCTTGATAGTTGCCTCCAGAAAGTGGCGGCAGCCAAACCTGAAATCAGATTTCTGCCTGTTGGAAGCATTGTTGCTCCTCAGCAGTCGCTCAGCCACAAATCCAACTTCAATGTTGTTCAGTTCAAGCCAGTTTGTTTTGTCAGTGATGTCGATCTTCACCATGCTTGAAAGCGATGTTGCCTTCTCAGCCAAAACCTCAGGCTTCACAATCTTCTCCATCAAGACCTTCACAAGGAGGCCCAGGTCTTTCCCTATGAATGGCAGCATTGGCTTGTCTGTTTGGTAGCGTCGAAGAAATGGCTCCACTTCCCTCGCAATCATCAGGAAAAATTGCAGTTGGGCAGTAATCAGTGGATCTTGGATGGCCTTTTGGATGACGGTGAATGACTGGTTGGTCGGACACGTCACCTTCTTAGACCTGGCTGCTGTGCAGTACTCTACTATCTGGGGCATCAACAGTATGGCTCGCTCAGCTGCTTTAATGTTCTCAACCCACCTGAAAAAAACAGTGAAGGTCACTAAATTTTTGACAATATTCACAACCACTCCCATGTACTTAGGGAAAAAAATTACAATTGGAAAGCTACTGAAGGTTAGGTTTAGTTTTGGGTAAGGGTTAGGGCTGTACCTAGCCTTTACCTCAAACTAAAGCTAATCTTCGGTATTCATACGCAAAATCTAGTTGAATTTGAAATTTATTTATGATACAAATATTGGCAAATATTGCCAAGTTTTCCACCAAGAGTGAGCACATGACTAAGTAATAGTTGCAAGGAGTGATTTTATTTATTTATTTTTTATTTTATTTTTGTGCTGAAACAGAGTTGAAAAAAAGTTAAACAAGCTATTAAATTAAAAGTTCAGATGAGCAAATACTTATGACACTCACCTGTGCTTGCAGAACATCAAAGGAAGAGTAGTGCTCCCAGTGACCACAGCAAAGTCTTCTCTTCTGGCTGGAGAGTCCTTGAAAAGGTAGTATAGAGAGGACAAGAACTTGTCCACCCCCCATCCGGCAGCCTGAGATCCAGCCCGAAAGGCGTTGTGTATGGTGTGCAGACCACAGCTCCCTGTTTGAAGCATCTTGCAGCCGGACTGCTTTGCTATCTCGTCTTGCAAAGTCCTACAAAACACAAACAAATATTCCAGATCTTATTGCCAATTTTGAAATAAACTTGATATCTTCCTTCTTTGTTATCACTTATCCCATGCATCAATAAATGTAGCCTCCCTCGGAAGGTTTTTTTTATTTTTATTTTTTTTTAAGTGGGTCCTCCACAGTTGGAGCACACAGATCCTCAATCACTAGTTTTATTTACTTAAATGTCTGCCTTTCTCATTCTTGTTAATCTGTGTCATTTCAACGTATTATTATAATTAAGAGGAATCTTGAGCTTCTTTTCTTTCTCTTTTAAACAAACACATACACACACAAACACCCGAAAAATATGAAAGGACAAATAAGATTTCAGTTCCCTAACACATTTACAACATGCAAAGACAACTATGATATTCCCATTTACCCACCCACATACCGAGTAATATAAAGAACAACTGAGGGATCTCTGACTCGCTTCTCCCTTTAAATACACACATACCCCACACTAAACACACATTTTTCTCTTACTCATGTCTATCTTAATCATCATTCTTTAAAAACAAAGTAAATTTAAGTCATTTATGACACATAAACATGTATAAAACATAGACCTATTTTAGTGATGGAGTTGATCTGTGTACTTTAACATACCTCCTTTTTATAACACATTATTGGGGTCCTCCATCCTCCTCTTTTTTCCCCTTCATTTTTTTAAAATAAATATTTCATTTATTATTTACTCATTTCATTCTTTCCTATTTTAAACAAAAAAGTGATGTACGCCCCTAAAAAATAACAAATATATCAAATTAAAACAAGCAATAAAATAATTAATTAATAAATATATAAAAAAATAATAATAATCATAAATTAAACAATAATATCAGAATTAGTAATTATATATTGCAGTGCATAAATTATAATGTCTACAGCCTCTAACATCTAACATAGTAAATGTCGAAGTGCTGCTTCTTAAAAAGAACAAACTTCTTTGCTGAAAGGCAATGTCTATCACATGTGGCAATGAAAGAGTTAACCAGATTAAGAAATGATAAAGCAGTGTATTTTTTAAAAACAAAAATAAAAATAAAAACAGTTGCAGTAAACACATATAGGCCTATTAACAAAAATAGAAATTGTTAATTCAAAATAAAACTTACTCATATAGCTTCCAGTTCACGTTAGGGCCATCCATGGATAGCTGCAGAAGCTTGCGATGACCAAACTCGAGGATCACGGGCTCAAGGCGCTCATGAAGGTCAACTGCTGCCGCATGCCCCATGAATTCTGAACGAAGGTAGTTTGTCGCCACCACATTATTCTCCCACACCCTCACATGGATATCCAGCTGCTTTTGCTGCAGATCATCATTCAGGCTCTCGTCAAATAACAAGACGTAGGATGTCTCAGATTTCACTCTGTCCTTCAGTTCATTAAAGAAATGGCGAGCGATTCCAAATGTTGACAAGTATGACGACTTCCTTTCTCCACACTTGTAACTGGCTGCAATCTGGCTGTCAGGAAACATTGCTGCAAACACTTTGCCGTTGTCTTCACATGATTTATAGCTGTAGTGGCTGCTGACCGCTTTCAATGTCCAGATTATTTCAGCTTTGAAAGTATCTGTGCTGGAAAATGGCTGAGCAGAAGAAGGCCTGGTACTGACAGTAGAACTACTAGTCGCAGCATGGGTTACAGTTGAAGTTGAAGGCCCAGTCTTTTCGAGAAATGCGGACATGGGCACGGCAGGTCTTGAAGCTTTTACAAAACGTTCATGTTTTGCCCCCTTGTGGTGCGCCAGTACAGAAGAATGACCGCCAGCAGCAACATCAAAAGTTTTTTTGCACACTGAACAATAAGCTTTCCGGGTGTTTCCCTTTGGATCACGTTGCAGCCACTCTCTGAATTCGGCCGATTCCAACCACTTATCATTGAATAAACACCTTCCAGGCATCTTTCAGTTTCCAAAATGGCGCAAGTTTCACCGGCACAAGCCACCACCACTAACTAGCAAGAGGTAAATTTATCAGGGGAGGTCACTCCTGCATATAGGGGGTCAGAGTCGCTTCCCTTCTGCAAAAATGCTGGTAGCAGACGCTTTGTTGGCGACATCGAAATGAAAATGTCATTTTTTTCTCAGTTATTCTTAAACTAAAGTACTGCTTTGAAATTATTTCAAGGAAAATCCCATTTTCGAAGGACTTTTAAGCACCTTGCTAGTAAACTGATAGAAAACTTTAATTTCGAAGGACTTTTAAGGCCTTAAAAAAGGGGTGTCAAAATCTAAGTACTTTTAAGGTTTTTCATGACCTGTGCGAACCCTGCAGTAGAGCACACGCTAGGGATGCTAGCCTCAAATGCAACTCACCAAAAAGAACAAAAAAATTCTTAGCAACAATGCCAAACCAAAGACAACCTCTGCTCTACACAAATTATACCAAATATTGTCCTGATTGGGATGATATCCAATAACACTCATAGCTACCTAACTACTGGTCTAGTACCCATAAAATTCAGCCAATTTGTACACAAGTGATGTTATAAATCAGGTGTAAATCTACCTTGTCAAAGATGCAACATTTCTCATTTGTAATCAGAGCAATTCACTCTCCAACTACAGCTTACACATGAATTTTAAAAAAAACTGTATTTCTGGTAAGCACATGTATCTACAACTTCTAAGCCACAGTGAACTCTGGCAGAAGGAAGCATTTTACTCATCCTCTCCACTTGTGTCAGACTCAGCAGGTGACCTGTCTTCTCTGTGACGCCGCATCGCTCGTTTGTAATCCACTTGCGTGTGGAACACCATGTGACAGGGAGTGACACACAGTGGGACCTCACAGGCGCGGCACTGGTATCTGGTCTCCTTCCTGTGTATGTACTGCTTCCTTCTGCCAGAGTACACAGTGCAGCACACACAGTTCTTGGTTGGCCTGAGTTTCTTTCCTGTGGAAGGTATCTCATCCAGGAAGTGGTTGTTGTCTGGATGTTGCAGGCGCTGAGACTGCAACGGCATGGTGGTTTTCCTCTTTTTTCTTGGAGGCTCATGGGCAGATGACTCCTGGGTTGGGAGCTGACCTGAGCTAGATGTTGGGCCAGCAGAGGTGGATGCTTCAGGTGATGGGTCTTGGTCACCTGATGGTCCAGGAGAGGGGCCTGCTTCCATAGATTCACCTGTGAGTTGAAGAATCAACTCAAGGGTGAAATCTACTTGGGAAATGTTCTTTCCCCCCTTTCTGCACAGGATGTGTGCCTGCACCTTTGCTATGTGGATGAGATGTGTTGCTGCCCTCTTCCACCATTTCATAGTTTTCCTATTGAAGGAGTAGTAACTCAATTTCTGATCCAAAGTATCTACCCCCCCCATGTTCTCATTGTACCTCTGAACCATAGTTGGTTTCATCTCATCCACTGTCATTCCCAACCTATCCCTCCTTTTCTTCCCTGTCCTGATGGGAGCAGCATTGTGGATTGTGCTCATGAGCATGCAGTCTTTCCTGTCCTGATACCTCATGGCTATCACATTCCCCTTCTGCCTGACAGCATACTCCCCTTTTGCCAGCTTCAGTGTCTTAGACTTCAGTGAAGGAGGGTTTCCTCTCCTGTGCCTGAGGACAGTTCCACAGGCAGTCGTGTCCTCTTGCAAAAGGCTCTGGAACAGGGCCAGGCTACTGAAAAAGGAGTCCATGTAGATGGTGTGACCCTTCCCCATGAATGCTCTGGTCACGTACCTCACGACATTGGCACCATGACCAGCTTCCACAGAGCCTCCCTCCTTGCCTGTGTAGAGCTTCATCTCACAGATGTATCCACTAGAGGACTCGCAGCAACAATAGAGCTTCATGCCATAGCGGATAGGTTTCTTCGGGATGAACTGGCGGAAAGCCACACGACCCCGCCATGGCATCATGCTCTCATCCACAGCAAGGTTTTGCTGTGGATAGTAGCATTCCCTGAATTGGCTGCTGAGGTGATCAAAGAAAATTCTGATCTTGAACAGCTTGTCATGACCAGGACTGCCAGGAGGAGGCATCTGGTTGTTGTCTGCCAGATGCCAGAATGCGAGGATAGCCAGAAACCAGTCTCGGGTGAAAACCTGGAATGAACCATAAAAAATAAGCCAAAGTGTAGATTTTAGAATAGTAAACTCATCTGAAAATGAAACAACAAATATATGAACTGTCAATGTTACCAACATATCATGTACATGTATATGCACTCTGTGCTTACTGAGCAAAGTGAAATCACATGTTCTGGTTGACTGAATGGCTGGGTGGGAATGAAAAATTTGCAGATCTTGTATGTCTGAGGGAGGGAGGAAGGGGGGGGGGGGGGGAGGGAGGGAGAGGGGAGAGAGAGAGAGAGAGAGAGAGAGAGAGAGAGAGAGAGAGAGAGAGAGAGAGAGAGAGAGAGAGAGAGAGAGAGAGAGAGAGAGAGAGAGGCTTGCTTGTCATGTGAGAACAACACTAACCTTGGCAAAGAATGGAGTCTCCAAAATTAGATACGTTGACCAAAACTGGCGGATTTCTGGCTTCTTGAGGAGACCATGGCGATCAACACACCGCTTCATCTCTTCCCTGTCGGTTGGCTTCCATATCTTCAGATAGTAGAAGTTTGGAGTGAGTTGTGCAGCCTGCTCAGCATACCTGTTCGTCTCTGAGACCATCAAGTCTATCATTTGCTGATCAACGAAAAGTTCAAAATAATCCAGCGCAGTTTTCATTCCGGGCACAATCACCATCATTCCCGGTTGTCCAGAAAACACCGGAATATTCAAAATCTCCCCATAATCTACTTTGATCCAGCCATCATCATCGTCCTCATCAGCTGGGAAATAGCTTCTGACACCACGCCCCCTTCTCGATCTTGTATATGATCTCGTACGAGGTCGGCGGCGAGCAGATCGCGATCGACGTGAGGAAGCAGTCGAAGTGCTTGGCCGAGGCTCAGTCTCAGCCTCCTCTGAGTCTTCCTCACTAGATTCGGCCTCAAACAGGTCAGATGAGTCGCTGTCATCATCACTGGCACTGTCCGGATCAAGTGTCAACTCTAGCAACGGTTCATCGCTCGAACTATCGCCTCCAGAATACATATTTCACTCTAAAAATCGCACGAAAACATTTCCACCAACGTACAATGAACGTTCAGGAAAGGGAAGTAACTCTAGTTCAAATTGGGGTTTCCCAAATAAACGAATCATTGCCAAAACGACCCTAGGGTGGCATTACGAGTATACCCGTAGCCCGGTAGTGGGAGGTAACTCTATTGTTACGAGTATACTCGTGTCCCGTCAGAAAAGGGTTAATGGTCTTGCATGGCCTAGAGGCTGATCGGCCATGAAACACCATCCATCCATTCATCTCCAACCAATGGAAAACTTTGTACACATTTTGAACTGGCTAGCGAAGCGGGAACGAGTGATTGGCCGCATTGTTAAAGCTTGACTGAAGACTTCCTGCGAATGACTACCCCTTATTTGGGGGACGTATGATTGAACAGTGTGAGGTGGAGGGCGTGGCACGAGTGTTCTCATTGGAAGAGAGAGCACAGGTTTTCAAGGCGTCCGTGCCTCGGGTTTATAATTCCCTCCCTCCCTGTGGTCTAGGCGGGAACACACCATCGATTAGTCAAGACCATCCCCATGGCTCTTCTCCCCCCTCCACACAGCCGACGAGGAGTGAGGCGCCCGCCCCTGGGTTAAGGGTCAAGTCACCGTGCTCTCCAGCGTTAGAATCTACGGACAAGTTTCTACAGAATTTGCCCTGTTTCCAGGGTGAAGCTTCAAGCCGTCGTGCTAGCCAACGCATGAAATCTACCGACGAGATTCTTCCACGTTCACCCGTTACCAGGGTGAAATTCACGTTTCGTCGTGGTTCATTGTTCCATGCCTGCGCACCAGTTGCCCCCTGCTCCCCTTCCCCCTTTCCCTCTCTCCCCTCCTAGTGTGCTGACTGATCATGGTTACCTCGTTTCAGGACTACCGTTGCGCTTGTTGACGGATGCACTCTTCACAGCAAATAAGTTAATTTCATTCGGTTGGCTGTGCGTGTGTGTGTTTCCCCTAGACTTATTATTTAAAAGAATGAGCCAGGTCGAACTCACAACACTTGCTAAATGTTTAGCCACTTATGTTGCTCTGGTAACTTCTGTATGAATCTTGTAATTGTATTAGCAATAAAGTTCAAATAAATTCAATTCACTCACACACACACACACACACACACACACACACACACACACACACACACACACACACACACACACACACACACACAAAGTGGGTGGGAGGGAAGACAAAACAAAAGCAAATGTATAAATACCAATTTTTGACACTATTACCCATGTTTACACCCACATATGCATATAAATATCCATATTATTCAGCTAAAGATTTGAGAATGCCTCACCAGCCATGTCACGGTGCTTGTATCTTAGTCTCTTCGCCTTGCTAAGACGAATTCCGTCAATGATGGAGGCATGGTTCAGTTCATCTGAAATTATTGCATCCTCAGGATTGGTCAGCACCTCAAAGAGTCCAGCATTGGCATCGAAGCAGCTGGCGTACAGGATGCAGGCCTCCAAGCCATGGAACTTGGCAATCTTCTCCTCCAACTCCATGTGGATGTCCTGTATAGAACAACGGTGGTGATCCACACAGTTTTCAAGGCCCCAAACCTTTACAACTTCAAGAGAAGGTCTTTTTTGTGCTTTAATGTAAGCTGAGCGATTAAACTGATAATGATATAATCCATGTGAACATTTCACAACAATATCTACAAATACTGTTTTGCAAGGGACCTATTCACTACCAGATATGACAGCCAGCTCTTTCGTCTTCTTCATCTGGATACCAGGTTGGTGAGGGAAAACTTGGGTGGAAAACTGCACTAGTACAAAACAAACCTGGGTCCCACAAATGAAGCGCACAGAGCTCAAGCCGGCACCATGGGTATCCAGAGCCTTCTTGCCCGCTTCAATCACTTCAGGGTGGCTCTGAACACAGAAAAGAATTCAAATGAATTGATATCAAATCATTAAGGACTCCCTCCCATAAAGGACACTCACTGTAAAATCTGGGGTCATTTTTCAGTTCGTTTTTTTCTCAATTACTCTTCCTCTATTTTTCATAAGAGCCAATGACATATTGTTGCAATCCAATACATAATTTGTAGGTCATCGGAAATTCAAAGATGAGAGCAAATTATTGCAAGGAGTGGCTTGCAAAGATTTCAAATCAAAGACATGGCTCTGATATAAAGACCAATTCTCCTCATCTCTCTCCCTTCCACTACCACTCTGGATTGTCTTAAATCCCAATATGTATACATTCTAGCAAGGGCTTCTTGTGGTCAGCAGAAGGCTTGCTCTCAGAAACATTTTCAATCAATGCATAGTCCCCCAGCACTGCAAATAGCACTGACTCACAGAGAGCCCCAGGTAGTTGTTGGCACAGAAGTTGAGGATATTCTTGGTCTGTCCTTGCACACGGATTGAAGGGCCCTGCCTGGAGATGATGATTCGCTCTTTCTTCCAGGTGCCAGCATCGCGGATGCCAGAAAGCTCATGGTCCAGAATCTCCTTGGTGGCAGCCATTGAAGAGGAGCTGGCCCTCCCCAGGCCCCCATCCCAGGCTGCCCGATAGCACAGGACCCCTGCATGGAATACCAGACTCCTCAAGTTCTCCGTGGAATTGAGCCCACAAAGAACATACAAACAAAGCCAATGAAGTAGTTGTATGTGTATTAACTCCTCATACATACCCACCCCTTAAAGTTCTCAATGGAATTAAGCCAAAAACAAACAAAGCCAAAGAAGTAGTTGCATGTGTATTATTCACTCCTCATAGATCTATACCAAGCTCCTGAAGTTTACAGTGGAATTCAGCCAACAGAGAATAAAGATACAAACAAAAACACAAACAAGCAAATAAAACAAATGAGGTAGATGTGTATTCAATCCTTAGCTCTTTCTCAGCCAGTTCCTCAGCTCTGGTCCAATGATTGGATTGTTTATCATCAGTGGCTTTTGATTAGTGGTAGTGGTGTGGATCCTAGGTCAAGCAGAAAGCCTCTCCCCTCCCATATATGTAAAACCAGGCACCTGTGAAAACAGTGGTGGCACACTGTAGTGGCATAACACTGAATCATGCAGTGAGCCAACACAGAGTTGGAATATTTCACAGGGAGTGAAGATAGTGCTGGTGCCTGTGTGTACATCAGACATCAGCAAAGGTTTTATCAAGTGGCACACTGATGTGGGGCAAAGCAAACAGAAGTAGAGCACTACTTTAAGGTGATAGGTTATAATTTCAATTCACCATATTTTCTCTTATTCCTATTCTCCTTAATTGTTGCACAACATATGCAGAATCAAAATTTTGCAAGGTGGTATTGCATGCCTGGTCAAGACCAAAATCCTTTCAAGTCCACTGTCAAGGGTTCAGAGAGAAATGTGGGAAGTGATCATCACACAGGTCAAGTCATTACCTGATAAAAACTGCTGGCACTGAACCTCCAGTTTTTGGCATTAAAAAAAACAAAAACAGGTCAGGTTCGAAAAAGAGGGGGGGGGGGGGGGGAAATAATTAAAAAATTCAGTATCGTCCCTTGAGTCGGGACAGAGTTCCGTCCCTTGCCTTCTTTGCAACACCAACAAGTTTTTTTTTTAATCACTCTCTTTTCAAACCTCGATTCAGAAAATTTGATACATTCAATCGGACCTAACTTCCAGTAAGTGTGCAAAATGTCAAGGAAATCCGTCCAGTAGTTTTTGAGATATCAATCGTTAAGTCGGGACAGACAGACAGACAGACACACAGACAGACAGATAAAGCTGTGAGGACCTCCAGTAAACCTGGAGGGATAAAGTTACCCTAGTTTCTACCTGTCCTGGGGGATTCCCCTTTGTCCAGCACTGGGTGCTGACCCTGTTGGCCCAGCTACCATATGTTGCAGCTGATGAGGGGAACATAGATCAGGCAGTGCTTCAGATTGTTGGGGCGCCCGCGCCATTGGCGCATATTTTATCAGAATGGCGCGTTACTTTCAATGTGTATGCGCCAGCCGGGCGCGTCATAAAAATCGCCAACTTGTATCAATCCTCGGTCGTCTGTACCACTAAGCCACACCAAGCACATATGGAGTACCAAAACCGACGCCAAAGTGCTGCTTTGCCTAGCATCGATGCATCGCTCTGTGTGATTGGCTAACAGCCAGCAGACAACCAATCAGCGAACCTCTACCCCTTTTATCTTGCACAGACTCGCTCACGTGTGCGGAATCAAGATGCCACCGAAGAAAAGGCTTAGAAAAGAAACTGAAGAAAACCAACGTCAGTTGACGTTGTCTTCAATGTTTTGCAAGAAAAAAGCAAGCGGTAACTGTTTAGTTTTTATCTCTTACTAGCAGAGAATTGAAGCGATCGTTTTTTCTCTCCCTTCTCCCAGATCAGCCAGCCGGCACATGTTTTCCCCACGCCCCTTCCAACTCCTGCCTCCCGCACTCCAACCTTTCTCCCCCTTCCCTCTTCTCTTAGATGTCGGCAAGGCGGCATGTGTATCCCCCTTCCTTTCCTCCCCTCCTCCAGCGTTTAGTGGGTCAGTGATCTAGCAAGTTCAGAACTGAACTGAACTGAACTCAACTGAACTGATCTAGCAAACTGTCGTCTAAAAAAATAGCTAAGTGCCGCAAACTCATCTCGAGGAGGGCCTGGGGAGGGGGTAAAGAGGCAAGAGATCTAGAGCGAAGAAGACGAATAAAAAGAGAGGGGTGGGGGGAGGGGTGGGTTCAGTACCGTAAACCTAGTGTCACCTGAAGTGATAGTCAGGCTCGCTGTCGTGTTGGGTTTTGCGTCGTATTGCTCTTGATGATATCGGTTGTGGAAATGTGAACTGTGAGAGTGTAAGGTTGTATGTGTCAAACTTCCGGAAAGAAGGTGAATGAGCGAATTCTAGAGTCTGAGTGATTTTGTGTTTGACTGGTTGAAGCAGATCTCTGTTAGATTTCATTGTGTTAGGCCCTAAAACCAAGTTTGTTTAAACAAAACATCATGCTACCAAGAAAGAATAGAATGGGTTTTGAGTGATCATGACTCTGTGTCCACAGAACGAAATGTTAAAAGAGACAATAAAACAACTGAAAGACACACAGCTTGACATGTGTTTGTTTATTTTATTTTTTTGCTTATTTAATTATTCATTTGTGTGTGTATGGGGGCGGGATGCTGTAGGGTGTCATGTGTGGGGTGGAGGGTCATTATGTTTGAAGTGAAGGTTCGATTGTTAATGACCCATGTTTTTCAAAATTGACCCATCATTTTGCCTGGCCATGGGTCATTGGGCCCATGAAGTCTGAAAACAATCTGAAGCACTGTTCTCATGATCTGATGATGTGTTGTACTAAGTGCTGTAAAGGCCTAACTTAATAGCCCGACTGTCAGTCAGAAGAACCGGCGTGCGGGGTTCTTGGCGACACTGCGTTTGTTCTCAATAGAGCGCGCCGAGACGCCTCCACTGTGAACCGGCATTCGCTTGATCTCGCCGTACCTGCGTTCGTTCTCAATAGAGCACGCATATGTCGGGCAACTAGCTGACATCACTCTCGCGAATCGCGTTGACCTGCATTCCCAGTTGTAAAATGTGAGTGCTTTCACGACCTATTGATGCATTCAACATACAGCTTTGATTAAATTAATGCTGTTTATGGCTTATATTTTCTTTGAATGGGTTTTGAATATCAACAAATACAGCGTTTTCTGTGCGAACCGTAGACTATATCCGCCATTTTAATTGTGCAAACAGTGGCGAGAACGGCAACAAAACCTCTTCCTCGGAAGAAGAGTCGGTTTCTCAGCCAATGAGAAGCCAGCTCCCATAACATGCGCTGCAAGCAAATTTTTGCCCGACACGTTCTCGCCGACCCAGAGCGAGCTAGCTGTCGGGGCGTTCAGCACGCACGGAGCACGGGCAGTTAAGGGCGAACCCAGTTCTTGCCGAACGAGTGGGTCGGGCAACAGCTGCACGGGCCTGTCGCCGTGCAACCGTTTGGGCTATTAAGGTAGGGCTTTAACAGGCCCAAACTTTAGCATGTGAAAACTGACCAAGTTGGGGAGACTGACGGATATCCTCATGAGTCAAATCAGCAGCCACAATATTAAATAACAGCATCAGTCATTTCACGTATGTGAACACAAAAAAATGGCTTATCCATTCACGTCCCTCCTGAAAAAAACCACCATAAATCTGTCAACATTGAATGCCTCTTAATTCTTATTAGAAAATATAAAGCCTTTGTTTTCCTATACTAACAATCCATATTGCCTTGCAAGCTGAGAGTGCAGGCTGCCAGCTAAATACAGGGCTGAGAAAAATAAACACTGAATAGGCAGAGTAGCAGACTACTGTGAGAGACTTGCGTTATCTTAACTTTGATGCACACATATTGATATTGAGTAGTAATTCAATGATGCCTTCTTTCTGCCAAAACATTACACTAGGAATAACCAAAGGAAACTTCATTGCAATTGCATACAAAATGTATAGGAAAGAAAGGCATGGCAAAGAAGGGCACGAGAGATGGGTGGGTGGATGAGGAAATGTGGGGTAAACAAATGATTGTAAGGCCAAACCAAATAGGATTTGCTACTTTGACTTAAACACATGTGTCCAAAGGCAGGAGTTTGCTAAAATGAACTATACTGATAGTGAAAAGATGACAAGATGACTGTACTAAGGAGGGGAGGTTATGTGAGAGGGGGAAGGGGGTTCAGGATGGGGTAAGGAGATGCTGCAGTCATCACAGATGTGGTGAAATGTGCAGAACTTTTCAGAGTTTAAATTTCCTAGGGTTAGGTGAGCTGACAGTAAGTGGGACTCAAAGGCTACAGTTTTATGAACAAATCTAATTTCTGAATTACTCAGAAATCATTTCCTCTGCATAATTATACAACCTCCACTGATATAAAGATAAGGTTTAAAAACTATTCCTCCGCATTTCCTTACAAGACGGAAGTAAATCGAGAGGGCTGCAGGTGAAAAGAGAGTAACACCACATCGTGTTTCCTCTCTGTTAAACCAGGGAGGCTTTACTTTGCTGTTTGTTGAGCACCCAGATATATGGGATGTCGTATGTCGGTTGAAATGACTGCGAACGTGTAAGCATATAGATCTAAAAAATTAACGAGGAATCAATCAACTGATCGAGAAGAGAGTTGAGACCCTTATCTTATTTAGCAGTTGTTAAAAAAAGGGCAAGCCTCCTGCTGATCTGGTGATACGCAGAGAGAGCAAAACTAAGGTTATCCTAAAATCCAAATTACCATGCCGAGAGCATGCACGGTTATTACTATAACAGTACATTACATAACATTGTTGGCATCCGTCAGTCTCGTGAGACCGTGTGGACTGTCACTCTGGAGTATGCGCCAGGTTTGTAAATATTACTTAATACCGGTGTCAACAGCGACAGAACTGTCAAAACGTACTGCGATGCTTTCCGATGCTTCATTTTGATATAAGCATGCGCTGCCACCATCACCGGCGATATCTCACCATGACCATGTTCAAGTTGCATCATCACATCAGCTACTGAGTTAGCCTACTTTTGAGACTTCTGAATCTCATCGTCTTCTGCAAGTTCTGCAACTTCTGGCTGGCGTTCTGCACGCACCCAGCACATACAAATTGTATTTCTTATTCGAACAAAACACGGGGAGTAAGATCTCTTAAAAATGCCAACTATTCGTGAAAGTCAAATGAAGCAACATAAAAAGTATATCACGTACGTCGAGTTGCCAGCCGAGACAGCATTTTGTTGTCTCTTGGAATAGGTAGCTGAGTTGTTTTACCTGAGAAATCGCAGAGTGACCTCCCTTACCTTATCGCTAGGTGGAGTTATACATCATGGCGGCGGTAAGTTCGTGCACAGAATTTTGTTATAATCCTTCCGTCATAATTACTTTGCCTCATTCACAAGGAACTTAGGTTGATAACTATATATTCATCTGTTCTTTCGATTGGTTTTACATACCAAAATCCCCTGTATGATTCCTTGATTAGAGCTTTCAACTCGAATATAAGCAGTTCCCATGATTTCGTGCCCCTGCCTGTTCATCTCACGTGGATCTGGAATGTTCTCTGTTGATCTTTAGGTGCCCTGATCGAAGTCATTCTAGTTTGTCAGAAAACTGCTGTTATCTCTGGCGTGTGTTAGAATGAGGTGCACTCACATCTGTTGGTTTATTAGCGTCGTCTCTGCAATGATCAGCTCTACTTCGTCGAGATATCGTAATTAAGATTTAAGGCAAGACACTACTACTACTAGTACTAGTAGGTACTTGCACTAAATTTTCAAACCCAATGTAATGAAATCAAATTGGACTCAAATTAAAGAGATTCAAGAGACAAACACAGTGGTATAAAAAGTATCTCTCTATCTTAATTAGTTATAAAGTTATGAGCGGAAATGTGACGAAAAAAGGGGGGGTATTTTATAGGAACTGGTTCCAAAATCTGTGCCCGAATTTTGGGGTTGACCTAGTAAAATGTCTGTAACTTTGTTAAAATACATGCAATTAATTTGAAATTTTCAAGAGAAGTAGTTCACTCTATACTGGTATAACCAGTCTATAAATATAATTAATTATACTAAAACTGTTACAAAAGCTACAAATTAATCATTTTTTGCATGATACGTGATATGATTACTTGATATATTGTAAGCGATTTGCCAAATAAAGTGCCATTGCCTCAGATATTTTTATTTTAAAACTCCCCCCTAAATTACAATTGAATGCTTGAGTAATTTTGATATTACACAAGTCATAATTAGATTACATATGCTTAATAACTGAGGTGCTGAAAAATTCTACATCATATAAAATACATTAACAAAATGATCTTAACCTTACATGTCATTTGTTAAAAAAAGAAAATGCCATAATAATGAAAGTTTAAAAACAACTGATGTATCACTGAAAGGCTCTTAAAAATATATATGTCAGAAATTACATGAGAAAGAATTCAAAACAGGGAACTGCACTGCATTGAACTTGATTTGCAAAGGCCATCTGCCCATTGCAATTTTTACAAAAGCAATTACATACATGTACAGTACAATGCTATAATCTATGAGATACACATCATATTGGTTCTTGACACTGTGGCAAATATTAAATAGCTTTCCTCTGATTTACATTGTCAAGACTTTAATGCATAATAACTGTACATTGCGTCGAACTCGACTGGAGTGGAAGTCTACCCGACAAACTCACAAAGTCGAACTCGAAGGCGAATCAGAGTTCAACACTATCAGTATCATAAAAACGTTAAATCACCATGAAGGTGCCACCATTCCAATCCGAATCCGAATCAATTTTGAAATATGCTCGATTAAACTAACATTGATTGAGTAGATCCGCATATGAACTGCACAACGCCGATCAACTTAATGCCGTTGAAATTTGAAATTCCCGGCGTCAATGACGCCGTCATGATGCCAGCTACCGGATGACGCGAAAGGCGAACTTCCGGCACAGAGCAGTAAAATTGAGACATCTGTAACTTGTGTGCGACATAAAATAGAATCACGATTTTTTCAGAGGATGTACATAAATCTATTTTGAATTTGCTTATTTCGTCAAAACGCACGTTGTCGGTCTCGGAAGAAAATTATTAAGCCAAACACAATAGGTCCTACTTTGCACTGCTAGGATTAACTGAGAATGGATGTAGGGTTTAAGAAAACATTATATTCACGTAGAAAATTTAAAGAGCTTTCCAGTGGTACCTAATATGAGTGGGTTATCGATGATAAACACAGAGATCCACGCTTCGAAGTAAGGTGCCCCTAAAACGACGCGAAAAAAGCTGAGCGTATAATTGGCCCGGTTTCGTCAGCCTCGTTTGTGACGTTAGTGCAAGTACCTAGTACTAGGAAGCATGAAATTTTTTAATGTTTATTGATTTTTTTTGTTTCATTGGCATGAAAGAACTCATAACAGTAAATCAAAACATCAAAGTTTGACAGTAATTAGAATTATGGGTTATCCAAATTGGCTGCCTAACAACATGTATGCAAAAATAAGCAAATTTCTGTATCTTTTCAAATTTCTATAACTTCTTAACTACTTGATATTTTTAAAAATTCTTTTTGCATTAAAATTGTACACTCTTTATCTTCAAATGTACAGAAGATTATGTTTGTAATGCAAAAAGTAAAAAATATGTACTTATTGCTTCCACATCAATATCCGAATTGTGCACAGATAAACTTTCATAAAGTATGTTCAATATCAAAGAAAAAAATCATATCTGGCCAAATAATCAGTTCACAGCAAAAAATGTCTGTATGTTCACAAATTATTATACATGTAACAAACCTGCAAAATTACAAGTCATCATCATCATCCTGTGATGAGTTTTAACTTTTAGTAATTAATTGATTTGAACTCGACGGAAAAAACATTTTGAGAAAATGGCAAAAACAACTTTTAGTCATGCATAAGTCCTACTAAAACTATCCATCATGGCTAAAACTTGTTTCATTTATTCATACATCCATCCAGCAGCACTACACATGCTAAAAAATGAAACTGAACTTACAGTTTCCAGTTTTTAGTGTTTTTGTGCAATGAGTCAGTCCCCAGTACAAAAAAGGCAGGGATGGAAAAGTTCATGCTCAAGAGGAACACAGGAAATGTCAAAGTCAATAAAGGCAACTTCAGGGAGACACATGCTGTGAATGAGTCAACAACAAGTCAGTCTGCCATTCCAGCACCATAGGTTTCCCGTTCTTCTTCCTCCTGAAGCCTCCTCTTCTGATGCCTTGAGTTGAAGGCATGAAGCCACATAGTGTAGGCGCTGTTGTTATGCCTGAACAGAGGCTGCCACATCAGCTTTCTTCATTCTTCTGGCATTACAGGCTCCACATTTCAAGCTAAGTTTGCTGGCTAAGCCATTGTTTTCATCGAATAGTATGCTGATGGTGAGACCAGACAGAAAACAGTTTGGGCAAAGAACTTCCTTCATCAGTTCACTTAGCTGATCTAAGTGCACGATGACCCACTTTTGATCGATTTCATTTCAATCAGCTGCTCCTCCTTGATGCCGATGTGTTTGAAGTTCTTCCGGAATCGAGACAGTTGAGGTGGAGGGACGAGGAGGCAGCGATCGCAATGGCACTGTCAACGCAGGTGTTGACGGAGTAGAACTAGACTTTCGACCTTCACCTTGACCACAAAGTATTTTCGAGGTGCGTGCAGCAGCAATCTGCTCTCTTTGCCCAAGATTTTTCGATCGCGGCATAATGTTAAGTTTATTTACTCATGGGCATTCTCTGATTGTTTGATTGAAGTCGAATTTATTCGATTTGGTGCAAAACATAAACTAACTGAGAGAATTAGTGTTGAAGCGGCAGCCATGTTTACCATGCATTGTGGGCCAGGGAATTCTTGCTTCGGAGTCTCTGATTGGTTGAAACAAGTGGAATTCTCTCTCTAAGCTCAATGATTGGCTAGTGAGTTTCAAAACAACCCTGTGTACACTGTTTGAAATCATCAACTAAAAATAGACCACTATAGTTGGCGGAGTTATTTCCCTTGCTGTGCTCGATCGAAAAGACGAGCTTTCCAACGGTACCAGGCGTGAACCTCTTCGTAGAATAGATCGTAAGTTACAATTGTTCCAAAAGTCATAAAATATGATGCATCAATGACGTTTTTAACTTTTTTTACGAGGAGTGATGTTTTTAAAAGCCATTTTATTAAACTAATTTTCGATTGACGGGGCGAAAAAAACATGTGGGGGCATTTGCGAGTGTTTGAACTACTCAAAACTGATGTTATCTCAAAAACGTCCAGATATGAAATTTTTCCAACTTTTTGACCCGTGTCTTGCCTTAAGGCTATGTTCTGGTGTAAATGGGGTTCAAAATGACAAAATCATAGATTTTCAGATTTGTGTGTCCGTTCGTTCTTGAACCATCCTAGATTACCTCTCTGCTACTCATATGGTTCAAATCACGTTAAAAGTACTAAAATAGCACAATTTAATGGCCGGGGAAGAGTTCACCAGGGGTTATATATGGTAATTAGCAGCGCAGCCATGACCGTAGGTTACACAACTTCCGGTGCCCTATGTTCATGTTGGGGTATGTTTCGGGTCTGTGTTGAGGAGTGATTATCACTAGATCGTGGCAAAAGGATGGCATTAAAGCATCCAAAAAGTTTAATTAGATAAAAAAACTAATCGAAAATAGTCATAATAAACTATTGTCACGTATACTTTCTGCACAAAACCCACAGAAGAGAAGTAAACAAACCACACCATACATACCTAGCAGACGAACACGATCGAACCGTAGCCACTACGACAGCAGACGATCGAGCTAGTGTGATATAATGTTTCATGTAAAGCTCGAATGAGTGGCAGCAGATAACTGTTTAGTTCTGGCTTGAATTGACTATTTCGTTTCCCTGGTCAGGCGAGGACAGAAAATTCACGACCATAGAGTGCATGATCAACTTTTGCGCATTCTGTGTAATGTAACGTATAAGATTATGACAAGAAAATGGCATTAAAGCACAAAACAGTTTCATGACAACTAAATTCACCAATTATATTAACCTTTAGAGCGCCGCCGGCGCATTGACACGCCACAGCATACATTTCCCAGACGTCCGCCGGCGCATCAGTGCGCCGAGCAATAGTGACGGGCTCTGTTTACTTGCCTAACGCAGCCATCAAGTCATGCTGTTCTAAAAATATCACAGTCATGTGCAGGGATCATGTGGCAACGAGATCCGCCATTTTGGCGATGGAGAGAATGCGCCGCAAATTTTCTGCGAATTTTTCACGAAGTTGCGTCTTTGTCGTTTGTGAATGGGATTTTTTCTTTGCCAGTTTGGCGACTGACGAAGAAGTTGAAGTGCTTGTGGAGTTATTTTTCGATTCTGACTCTCAGAATATGAATTTGAAGGCTTTACTGACATTGATGTGATGGGAGATGGAAAGATAGAGAGGCAAGCATGTGCTTCGACCGATCTGTTGTGTTTAGATTGAAAGGAGCGGAAGCTTGATTCAGATGAAAATGGCTCGGCTGACTTCCCTAGCGTAAGTAGTTGTAGGATTTTTTGTTTTGTTTTACCCTAAAACATTTTCAGATGTATTTTCAAGTAATCAAAGGCTGTTACAAGTATTCTTGAATAAATAGAGCAGTGTAGGAAAACAGTGCTTCGACCGATGTTGTCAGTAGATCGAGACTGAGAGGAGTGGAAGCTTGATTCAGATGAAAATGACTCGTCTGACTTCCCTAGCGTAAGTAATTGTAGGATTTTTTGTTTTGTTTTAGTTTTACCCTAAAACATTTTCAGATGTATTTTCATTACTGGGACTCGTTGGAGACTATGCACTTTTGCATTTTCATCAAAAGCTGTTGTATTCTTGAATAGATAGAGTAGTGTTGAGTGTAGGAAAACATAGTGAATTTGTTTGTTTTTTGTTGTTGTCTGAGTTCCATGATTTTTTAGCAGCTGAAAAAAACATTCTATGGCATTTTCATTAATTGCGCCATGTAGGCAATCCATTTTTCTACTCACCCTCCAAAAATCTACTTCAAAGCTTGAATAGGTAATAAATGATGATTTTTTAAGTTAACATGGTGTCGAATTTGACCACACATAATAAAATTTGTGGCTCTGGGGTAAAGCAATGACGAAAATTGGCGGCGCTCTAAAGGTTAATAACTGACCATTTTTACACCTACAGCTAGTGCTCAAACCTTATATACAAAGCAAACAAAACATACTGCGGGGAGAGTCCCGGTCACGCATCAAAACTCAGTGCTCGAGTGATCGTTTCGCTCTTCTCTTATTTGTTTATCTGCTCCGACATGGTAAGCTGGCTGTGCGAAGAAACCAACATCTAAAATAATTAGAGTTAGTTGATACATTTTTTGACTCACATGCGAAGCAAAAGTGAGTCTATGTACTCACTCGTGTCGTCCGTCCGGGCGTCCGGGCGTCCGGGCGTCCGTGAAAAACTTTAACGTTGGATTTTTCTCGGAGACTATTAAGTCTATCAACACCCAATTTGGCATGATGGTGTATGATGACAAGGCCTCAAAAAACATACATAGTGACTTGATCTTGCTTCAAGGTCAAGGTCGCAGGGGCCATAAATGTTGTCTAAAAAACAGTCATTTTTCACATTTTCTCAATTTTCTCTGAAGTTTTTGAGATTGGATACCTGACCTATATATGGTATATAGGGCAAAGTAAGCCCTATCTTTTGATACCAGTTTGGTTGACCTTGCTTCAAGGTCAAGGTCACAGGAGCTCTTCAAAGTTGGATTGTATACATATTTTGAAGTGACCTTGACCCTGAACTATGGAAGATAACTGTTTCAAACTTATTAATTATGTGGGGCACATGTTATACTTTCATCATGAGACACATTTGGTCACATATCATCAAGGTCAAGGTCACTTTGACCCTTATGAAATGTGACCAAAATGGGGTAGTGAACCACTAAAATGACCATATCTCATGGTAGAAAGTGCCAATAAGCACCATTGTGCTTCCTATGTCTTGAATTAACAGCTTTGTGTTGCATGACCTTGGATGACATTGACCTTGGGTCAAGGTCACATGTATTTTGGTAGGAAAAATGTGTAAAGCATTTCTTTGTGTATGATGTCATTGGTAGGTTTAGTTGTTTGACCTTGACCTTGAAGGTCACCTGAAGGTCAAGGTCATATAAAGGTCAAGGTCAAGCATGTGAGTCGTATGGGCTTTGCCCTTCTTGTCTTTCTAAGGTAATGTCCGTGAGGAAGAAAACGCGTTACGTTGACTTTCGCAAGCCCGATGCCTGTCGATTTTACCTCAACAAAATTGAGGTGATCGGCGGACTTGATCCATACCAGCTGAGCCCTGTGGGTTGGAGGGTGTGTGTGTGTGTGTGTAAGAATTGACCCACCACTTCTCTCTTCGCGATTCCTAAGAGGCGAATAAATAGGAACACCATGACTTGATTTCCTTTTGCTCGATTGTGGCGATTGTCGTGCTTGATGGCCTTACATAGCCTGCAAAGGCTGATATGCCGTAAAACTCAATCCATCTATCCATCCATCGCGATTCGTAAGAGTTGAATAACTAGGTACATCGTGACTTGATTTGCGCTGACTCGGAACTATTCTAGTGGTTTTTGTGCTCGGTTGCCTTACGTAGCCTACAAAGGCTGATAAGCCATAAAACTCCATCCATCCACCCATCCATCCATCCATCCATACCAGCTGATGAAGGACCAACTTGATCCGGAGGAACACTCTGCCAACGAGTGACATGGACATATTTAATTGTTGTACTCGGAACATCGGCATACACGTTGGAAGAGTTTAAGAATTATAGGTCTTTGGAACTCTATTGAATCTTTGTAGCAGGATTCGTGGGAGATGTCTGCTGATTCTCGCCGGATGTTTGTCTTGAAAGGTCAGATCTATTCTGTAAATCTTTTTCCATCCTCTTCGTCTAGCTTCAGTCACCCTTTGCACAATCGCACCTAGATTGGTTTTCTCTGATGGTATAAAGTAGTGGGAGCATTTGACTCCTCTTAATTTTTTCTTTTTGTGGGTTGTTAAAACAATTTTTCACGCAGCAAGTAGTCGGCATGGTAGCACAGCTTAGCAAGACAGCGCTCACCTCCTACCAACATGGCCGAAAGCACGTGGCTTCTACAAATAACTCCGGAAGTGACGACAACGCGTCCCCGGCCAATGCTTTTTTTCAGAAACAAAGTTTTTTGTTGAGTAAAAATAGCTCCTTTTTTCCAGCGATCAGAAAATATTTCGTTTGTGCGATTGCAGCAAGCCATATACCGTTGGAAAACTTGGCATCTGCACCTCACGAATATTAACAGTCTGTAGCTCTAGCTGTTGATATAAGCCAATCAGAAGCTATTTTCCATTGCTAAGGAGCTCGAGAAAGCATGAGAACCATTGGATGAAACTGATCACGTGATTTATTCAAGCCGCCTGATTGGCTCGCTGAGTCAACAACATGTCTACCTTTGTGTAAGTCAACACTCACTTCGATATTGTATTCGCTCATCACGCGCAAATTATGGGTTGAATGAAGCAACGCACAGTCCAGTATCATAGCCGAAAATCGAAAAAGAGAAAAGAACACATTGCCGATGCTCGAAAGAAACGCTGGTCACCAAGAGAAGAGGCAGACCGCTTCGCTGCATCTGCCTCCGAGTCAACTCGACAAACAACAACAGAAGCACGTGCGTCCGCTGCATTTCAAGAGACCTCGATGCCGGATTCCCCTCAACCAAGTACTTCATCTGGACTTCAAGGGTCCTGGAAGCGTTCATCTGCACCATCTGCTGTACCAGGGCCCAGTGGGAAATGTCCACGCCTTGGTGAAAAAGTGGTAGGTCGTGCATCGCTCGAACACTCACCAACTGCCGCCTGGCGTCCGACTTCGAGCACCATCGTTGATTTCAATGAAGTTAACGCTGTGATACAACCACTTCTGTGCCCTAAATGTGAACTCCAGGGAGTTGAAATCAGATGTGATTACTCTCAAGTGAAGGGCTTAGCAGCTGTAATGACTGTGCTGAAATTCATGTGGTGCCACCTTATCAAAGTGTCATACTAGTAAGAGACTGACATCTCAAAAGACTTTAGATAACAGAAGAGCAGTTGTTGTGAGCATATTTGCAGGGCTTGGTGCTTACAAATTCAACAAATTTTTTGAGTATATGAACCTTTCTGGCATGCATCCTAGCACCTTCCACAACCACTGTGATGTGATCTTCAAGTCCACGCCAGACCATCAGAACTGTGTGAGGTCAGAGGCTGTCAAACATGTGAGACAAGCCTACAAGAAGATCTATCCAGACTTGCAGGAGGATGACACTCTGGATATTTCTGTCTCATTTGATGGGTCATGGCTGACAAGAGGTCATACTTCAAAGATAGGAGTAGTGTGTGTGGTGGATCTGCTGACTGGCCTCTGTGTTGACTGGCATGTGATGTCGAAATACTGCCACAAGTGTGCCACAACAGGGGAGAGGATGAAGGCTGCTGGTCCTAATGCTTTTGAACATTGGCAGAAAGAGCATGAACATGAGTGCCAGATCAACTTTGCAGGATCTCCAGGAATGATGGAGGTGGAAGGTGCTGCAGTCTGCTGGTCCCGCTCCATGGCTGTGAACAACCTGAGGTACACTACCATGCTCTCAGATGGAGACAGCAAGGCTTACAACAAAGTGGCATCCTCGAACATCTATGGGGATGACTACAAAATCATCAAGGAAGAGTGTGTCAACCATGTATCAAAGAGACTGGGTACAGCTCTGAGAAATCTTGTCACCAAATGCCGTGCTCAAGGCATTACACTAGGTGGCAGAGGGGTGGGACGCTTGACACAAGCAGCAATGAAGCATCTGCAGCTGCACTATGCCAGAGCAGTGATGGGAAACAACAAATCTGTGGAGGACATGCAGAATGGTATCTGGGCAACATACTACCACTGCATATCCACAGATGATGACCCTCACCATGACTTGTGCCCAAAAGGTGACAATTCTAAATGCTTCTTCCAACAAGCTCTTGCCCTGAAGGTCCAAGTGCCCGCACATGCAGGCAACCAGGAATTCTTCATCAACAAACAAACGGCAGAGCACCTTCTTCCAGTGTACAAAACTCTGACAGAACCAAACCTACTGAGCAGGTGCTTGAAGGGAAAGACTCAAAACAGAAATGAGTCCCTCCACAATGTTATTTGGAGCAAGTGTCCCAAGACTGACTTTCCATCCAAGAACAGAGTAGAAGTGGCTGTTCTACTGTCTGTAGGGGAATTCAATGAGGGATCAGAGGCCACTTTGAGGTACATGTCTGCTGAAGGACTTCCAGAGGGCAGACACACAATGAAGCTGGGTGTTCGCAGGGATATCAAGCGAAAGAAGGTGTTCCAACGGATGGTGAGCAAGGGAGAGAAAGTGAGAAGGACGAAAGTGAGACTGGCCCAAGCCAGAATGAGAAGAAGAGCTCTGCAGAATAGGGAGGGGGGCCCTGCATATCAGTCTGGTGGCTTCTAGTAATCTGTAAGTTACTTCCATTTCCAAGAGACATTTTGACTTTTATCACTTTCATTTGCAAATTTAATATTTGCATGCGTGCTGTGTGTCCAAATTTCCTTCCCATCCAAGAACAGAGTAGAAGTGGCTGTTCTACTGTCAAAAGGGGAGCTCAGTGCAGCATGAGAGGCCACCTTGAGGTACATGTCTGCTGAAGGACTTCCAGAGGGCAGACGCACAGTGAAGTTGGGTGTTCGCTGGGTTATCAAGTGAAAGAAGGTGTTCGCATGGATGATGAGCATCAAGGAGAAAGAAAGAAGGAGGAAAGTGAGACTGGCCCAAGCTAGCATAAGAAGAGCTCTGCAGGGGAAGGAGAAGGGCCCTATATTGTGTCTGGTGACTTCTAGTAAATTTCTAGCTACTTCCAAGAGACATTTTGACTACCAATAAGTACCATTACTTTAATTTGCATTTTTCTCAAAATTAGGATTTGCGTGCATGTCATATCATTGGTGTTTCCTTATTTCAGTCAATTATGGAGGGAAACTCCAGAAATGTTGCCTCCATGACTCCCTCTTCAAAATATATCAATCTGTGCATTCATAGAAAAAAGTCATGTCTAAATCTAACTGAGATGGCATAACACATCAACAAAGTACTATCTTGAGCAAATTTTGCATGCAGATGTAGATATGGGAAATAAAATTTGTTTTGAAATATATACATCCTGTTTGTCCTTATTTTCTCTCTACTAAATCACTGACCCTATCTTAATGGTCTTTTTGTCACAATTTGGGAGTCCTTAGATAGAGGAAAGGTACTCTAAAGGAGTCACTAATTTCTTGCAAAATCGCAGAAATTTTGGTTAAAAAGCCTTAAAACACATCTTTTTTAAAAGTTAAAATTTAAAAATTGATAAATGTCTTCTTTTTAATAGTATAATCATGCACTTTCAAAAAAAGAAAGGACAAATATTGCTTTGAATTTAGCCGCTCCTCTTTGACACCAGAACATAGCCTTAAGTGTACTGTCTTGAGAACTTTATCGGCGATTATGAGCTGAATAACACTACACTCACTACAGCAGCCCCTTGTTCGATAAATTTGTAACACTTCAACTTTTGTTTTACTGGGAAATTTATCAGTTTCCTGAGATTAAGCTGATTGAGGTGCATAAATGTTCCAAACGCTCATAACTGCTTTGACATGCTGGTGGTGATGGTGTGCCATGTGGTAGTAATGACTATTTTGAATGGTGATGCTGCTCAGGAGTGTATGTGTGTGTGAAAGTTGGACAGTGGACATGAGGGAAGAACATTTAGTATTTGTTGGTCTGTGTGGTAATGTATGAAACTGGACTGGTACCACTGCCTGATTTGTGAAACACTGATATAGAACAAAGAAAATCCAGGAAATGTATTAGTTATTTGAAGTGTGTGTGTGTGTGTGTGTGTGTGTGTGTGTGTGTGTGTGTGTGTGTGTGTGTGTGTGTGTGTGTGTGTGTGTGTGTGTGTGTGTGTGTACTAAACTTTGGGAACTTGTTCACCTGGTCACTTTAAAGCAGCCCTTTTATATAAAATGTGGTGATGGTAGCAACATGATGACTCCTTGAATGCTTTCACTTCAGGCAAGTACATTGTCTGCCAGACCACAATAGTCACTACATCTGTAATTTTTAATGATTTTGTTTATGAGTTCAGGGACAGATTTCCCATTTGTTTAGAGAAGTGAAAATACAATTTGATTTTGTTATCATGCTGTAGGTTTTTTTCTTTTTCTTTTTCAGAACACTGTGGAGAAGGTTCAGGAAGTCAGGGAAGTGACCAGGATCGAGCGAATTGGTAGGTTGCCTCTGACTGCATGAGCTGATGCTAATTTGGCAAAGGCTACAAAAGCTCCTTAAACAATCGTTTCACTCTGCAATTTGCTCATATGTAGATCTAAGTATTCGGGGTAACCAAGTATCCGCACCAAACAAACAGGATCACAGCTTTGTGTTAACTGGATGTATGGTTTTTCAAACCAGAAGTGAAGCTGCTTAAAACAGTTTGCTTGGTAACACTTCTGAGAATTGAATCCCTCCCAGAATCTGGTTTAGTTTGTTTAGCCAGTATCCATAACAACTAGTTTCTGTTTGGGACTTAAGGGGCACACTCCCACATCCGAGGGTTGGGCCTTGACGATGCTCTGGAAGCCAGGCAGGTGTCCCAGGGCATGGTGGGGCAGGTCTCCGCCCGGCGTGCAGCTGGTGTCATCCTGGAAATGATCAAGGTCAGTGTAGATGCTGTGGCCCAAACTAGTTTCTGTAGTGAAGAGCCCAACGCTTTATATATTTCTGTTCACATGCATTAAATTTGGTGTTTGGCACCAATGATTTCTAATTGTTAAACTGATTTTGCATTGTACCTTTCCAGCAATAAGTATTTGTGGTGGTGGAAATTCCATGATTCTTTTGATTTCATTTGAATTTTAATGTGAGTTATGCCCAGAATTGGAAGCCTCACATGGGTTTCTTAGAATCACTTGATACTGAATTACAATTCTTAGTATATCTCACTCAACCACACTAATATGTAGGGACAGTTGTTTGGTAATAAAGAGTTGGCCCCATTTTATCTGAACCCGAATGCTTTGTTTCTACGCAGGAAGGCAAGATTGCTGGCAGGGCAGTGCTGATTGCGGGACAGCCAGGCACTGGGAAGACAGCCATTGCCATGGGTAGGCCTCCACCATCTTGCCCTGTGACTGTCGGCATGAGTGACAGATCATGTCTGAATGGTTGGAAGGGGAGGGCTTGTCATTAGACTATGTACTCTAACATTTGCTCATGAGAGCACATTTGCATCTATTGTTTCATGTTGTACATAACATTTGACCACCTTCTTTCAACTCTTGTACAAGCCTCCGGAACCACAGTGATGTGTGTATTTGGCAGGCATGGCACAGGCTCTGGGCTCTGACACTCCCTTCACCAGCATTGCCGGCAGTGAGATCTTCTCCCTGGAAATGAGCAAGACAGAGGCCCTCACTCAGGCCTTCCGAAAGTCCATTGGTGTTCGCATCAAGTGAGTGTCCTGGAATTGTCCCCTTTGCTAGAAATGATTCCACATCTCTTTAGCCCATCTGTGTTTGATGATTAAAAATGGGCACGCACACAAGCACACACAGCGGATTTGTAGCTCAGCTTACTAGGGAAACCATCTTGAAGCCACTTTGTAGTTCTATTCCCAGCATGAATATTCTTTTGTTTCAGAGAGGAGACAGAAATCATTGAGGGTGAGGTAGTGGATATTCAAATTGACCGTCCAGCCACTGGAACCGTGAGTCTCCTTATTTATTCCAGCCCTCTGTCTGTCCTCGTGATTCTGGGCCTGTGGTGCAGTCTGCAGTTGCTTAGTGTGTTTTTCCTTGCCCCATTTTCCTTTCTCTAATTCTTGTTATATGCCTGGTCTTATGTTAGCTATTGATGTGCAGGGATTATTTTTGTCACAACTTGAAAAAGTGCAAGCTGAATGTATATGCAGTAGTTATGAAAAGTGAACATAATGCTCACTGCAAAACAGAGATGATGTGGGAAGCAACTAAAGTCATAGGCAGAAATCAACTCGTGGATGCCTCTGCTAAATGAAGATACGTATACTAGTTACTACTAGTACTACTAGCAGGTAGTGGCAGCGAAAATTGAAACCTCAGTATAGAATAGAAAATGATGATTTATTATGATTCTACTATATGACAGAATTAAAACCAAAACTAATTTAAGGCTCTATCATGAATAGTTCTGGAGAAAATGAGGTTTCATTTTGATGACAAACATTTGGGAGGTTGTCCTTGTACTAAACTACCATTTTCAGCCTGGAAAAACTTTATGAATAAAATGGATTATGTAGTATATGTTAATTAAGCATATACAACTGATTATATAGATTGTATTTCTGAAACAGCTAGGCTATGACTACAAAACCAGCAAAACTATAAGAGCTTCAAAATGGGAAAAAAGATATTCAAAACATGTAACATGTCAAACTTGAACGAATTGTCTACTTTGACAGCATGTAATTACAAAATCACTTCAAAGATTCACTCTGAATCACTTCCTTATTACATAATTTTACATATACATTAAGCTCAATGTTTGTTAGCTCATCAAAAAATGAAATATTTAGGAAAATACTGAGTTTCAAAAACAAACTTAGGCTAAATATGCCATAACAGACTAGGAAATGACCGTCATGTATATAATGGCCATAACTTTGGAACCACTCGATGGATTTACTTCAAATTTGAAAGAAATACAGAAAACTACATGAGAAGCATGAAGAGAATAATCTTGGTTGAAAATTTTTATATCCGATACTTTGTACAATGTAATGATGTAAATATTATGTGAAATCTTGCTCTCTTTTTTTGCTCAATGGATGGCATTTTCAGTCGTTTCCGTTTCCCCTGGGCCAAGATGACAGACTTCAATATGTCACACTGAGCTTCATCTAAAAATAAAGATATTAACAAAAATTTTAACATATGTCAATATCCTCCATGCAGCCACTTATATTTCTGTTGATGTGCTCAGTAAAGGCACCTATACACATACCGATTTTCAAGTCGATTTTGCTCCCGATCCGGTCTGACCGTGTGTGTAAAAATCCGGTTGACAACCACACGCAACGATTACACCGATACCGCGAACTCCAGCGATTTTCATTTACGCGAAGCGAGGTCAGAATTTAGAGTTACGTCCCTTTGACGAGCTATGGCAACGACGCTTCGACGTGTAGTCTATGCGTGTGACCTGCCTGTCGGATTTTTAAATATAGGAGCTTTCACGACCAATTGATGCATTCAACATACAGCTTTGATAAATTAATGCTGTTCATGGCTTACATTTTCTTTGGATGGGGTTTCTAGTATCAATACAGCGTTTTCTGTGTGAACACACAATGCCGTGGCGACAGATTTTTCGCCATGTAGATTTGCGTCGACCTGCATTCAATTTGTAAAATGTAGAAGCTTTCACGACCTATTGATGCATTCAACATACAGCTTTGATAAATTAATGCTGTTCATGGCTTACATTTTCTTTGGATGGGTTTCTATTATCCCCCAAAATCAGCGTTTTCTGTGCGAAGCGGAGACAGGTCTGCCATTTAAATTGGCAACTAGTCGCGAGATTCTCGTCCTTCTCGCGTCACCCGGCATACGAATCGGTCGAGACCGGGTCGGGGAATAGAGCCTGCCCTACGGACAAGAACCGGGCTGGATTGTATGCAAATGAGTCAACCATACCGATTCTTGACCGGATCGGCAGCAAAACCGGGGGACAACCAGTACGTGTGTAGGAGCCTTAACAAGTCTGTGTTCAAGGGAAAATTTCACAATATTCTCAAGCATCCTCCTACAACTGTTTCCCACACCTTCATCTAAAGCCTAGCCAATGGGATAACTAAAAGTGTAGTCTTTTCTACACCCTTTTTACATATAAAATTTACTTGAGAGGCTGAGCTGTTGAGGGGTGGGAGTGGGGTGGTGGGAATTCCAATGTCTAGATGTCTGGAAGTGTGTGTGGTTTTTTTCATGTGCAACTGTCATTGTAATCATGTCATCATAAATTTAACAATTAATATTGTTTTCTCTGGTACACTAATTTTTTGGGGTATGTTTCAGAGATTGTGTAATTAATCATACAAGTATATTTGTTGTATCCTCCCTCCCTCCCTCTGTGTGTGTGTGTGTGTGTGTGTGTGTGTTTTGTGTGTGTGTGTGTGTGTGTGTTTTTGTGTGTGTGTGTGTGTGTCTGTCAGTCTGTCTGTCTGTCTGTCTGTCTGTCTGTCACTCTCTCTCTCTCTCTCTCTCTCTCTGTCTGTCTGTCTGTCTCTCTCTCTCTGTCTGTCTCTCTGTCTCTGTCTCTGTCTCTGACTCTCTCTCTCTCTCTCTCCTCTCTCTCTCTCTCTCTCTCTCTCTCTCTCTCTCTCTCTCTCTCTCTCTCTCTCTCTCTCTCTCTCTCTCTCTCTCTCTCTCTCTCTCTTTTCTCCCACCCCCCACCCCCCTCTCCAATGCAAGAGACAAGATGTGTGATATAGGTCAGCCGTCTGTCAGCCATTTAATTTGTTTCTCCTCTTGGACTCTTCAACACTTGTCTAACACTGCTGGCCTACGCGGAGTATTTGGAATAGTATTTACACGTTGCCTCTGTCCGCCTATTATCAGTGGTAGTGCTCGCTTGTGTGTGTGTGAGAGAGAGAGAGAGAGAGAATCACCGAGAAAACTCCAGATTCTGTGCAAAATTAATGATTCAAATGCTTCGGTTGGTGGCGCGGCAGTCTTCGAATGCCATGGTTGACTCGACTGGGGAAGTGCGCAATCAACGAGGTTATCTGATTGGCTTGCGTGAGGTTTGCATGACAGTCGAAATGCGCATTTATTGCATTCAGCATAAATTCCTCTTTCCCATGCATACAAAGATGCTTGTGTATGTTACTGATTGTCTGCTAACAGTATTTTGATTCTGATGTCGATCGAGCGCACAAGCACCTATTCTGGTCGCTATGGTAATCAAGATGGCCTTGACATATCACGGATTCCCTGCTTTGAAAGAGCTGAATTGAATGGGTATCCTGCATTCATTAGCTGGCAGAAGTTTGCACTATCTTTAAGGCATTAGTTTTCTATCCATAGCATCGAGCATGAATTCCTCTTTCCAGTGTATGCAAGGATGCTGGTGCATTATGCAGTAGTCCCTGTGACGAGCGGACACCCTTGGGGGAGTCCAAAGGTGTCCCTACATGACAGGTGTCCCCTCATCAGAGGGATGCGATGATCATGATAGTACATGTCATTGAACTGCTTGACTTGATATGTGATATGCATAAGGACAACAAGAAGAGCCACCAATCAACCTACTTGACTTGTTAACCCTTACAATTTGTTAAGGCTCTCATGTGTTAAGTTATTAAAATTCAGTGAAGTCGGCGTTACCCAACAACTGAGGTCCAGCTACATGTAAAGAAATAGGCAGCATGGGTCCATTCTAGAATGTCCCTTTGAGATCAGGCTACTAGTTTTGGACACTAATTAGCTCCCAGAGGATGGGAAACTGAAGCATTTGTTTGCAGACAGTTGTAGAGCAAATCAGATCCAAAAGTTAGAAGCATAGCAATCTACTTTCACCATGTGAACATGAAAGGGTTAAAGATTGAAGAACTTTTCCCCCCAGAGATTGTTTACAAGCACACAGTCTTTGTTTAATTTTCTCACAGTAAACATAGAACCACAACCCAGTGCTTGAGGAAAGCTCAGGGTGGGTTGGAGGTCAGGATAGGCATAATGAGTGTGTGTGTGTGTGTGTGTGTGTGTATGCATGTGTGGGTGCATGCATGTGTGTTCAGTGTTTGTGTGTGAAAGTGTGTGTGTGTGTGTGTGTGTGTGTGTGTGTGTGTATGTGTTTGCATGGGCAAGGGAGAAGAAATTGGGTTGCAACTCATCTCTTTGCATAGAGTGTGTACATACATTTTATTTTTCTGTTTGTTTCCATCTTTTCAGGGAGATGCATGAAATTTCTCTCTCTCTCTCTCTCTCTCTCTCTCTCTCTCTCTCTCTCTCTCTCTCTCTCTCTCTCTCTCTCTCTCTCTCTCTCTCCTCCCTCCCTCCCTCCCTCCCTCCCTCCCTCCCTCCCTCCCTCTCTCTCTCTCTCTCTCTCTCTCTCTCTCTCTCTCTCTCTCTCTCTCTCTCTCTCTCTCTCTCTCTCTCTCTCTCTCTCTCTCCTCCCCCCCTCCCTCCCTCCCTCCCTCCCTACAGGATTCAACACTATAGTGACCCACAGAGGCAGATATAAGCCTGTCATCTCTTTCTAGAGGAGTAATTTTCCACCCCACATCCTGGATCACAGTCTCAGATACTGTTGTCTCTATATCTCTTCTAGTGCCCCCACCCCTCGCTTGCTCTTTCTCCCAGTCATCATGTTTGCCTACCACCACCACCCCTCTCCCTCTCTGCTCTCCTGGTCATTATGTCAGCCTACCCTCACCCACCCACCCCCACCCCCCACTCCACCTCATTATGTCTGCTTCCCTCCCCTCCTCACTCTCTCTCTCTCCCTCCCTCTCTCTCTCTCTCTCTCTCTCCTCTCTCTCTCTCTCTCTCTCTCCTCTCTCCTCTCCTCTCTCTCTCCCTCCCTCCCTCTCTCTCTCTCTCTCTCTCTCTCTCTCTCTCTCTCTCTCTCTCTCTCTCTCTCTCTCTCTCCTGACCAATTTTTGCCAATGGGACCCACAGATTGGGGGGCCTGCTGTAGCGGCCCAGGACAGCTATGATACTATACCTCTCTGCAGGCAGCAAAGATTGGTATTCTGCCAATGTGTTAGTCTTTAGGAGTCAGACAAACCAACTTTTGTTGCTGCTGCATCCACTCCTCACAGGGAAGGGACAGGGAAATGTTTGGCAAAACACTGTCGAGTCCGCGTTTGCATGTGTCCGCTGGAGATAGGTTATTTTTATAATAAAACCGATCCTTGCCAAGAGGCCATGTGTGAACATGACAGGTGTCCTCTCATTGGGGGTCCACTTGTCACAGGGACTACTGTATTCCTGATTGTCTGCACATGTGACTTAGATTTACACCACTCACTGCAGTAAACAAATGCAACTTTGATTTCATATTGATCGACACTGACAGATTTGAGGTTTAGAAAATGAGACTACTAACTTTACCCTTCTGATCTGAGTTGTTTTTGGAATAGTAACAACAGATTAGCGATATAAATTTCCCTTACTCGGTGAAAGCCCCCATGCTCACATCACGTTTATAAATGATGCATAGCCAGTGATCGCTGCAAGCGTCAGCGTTTCCCGGTAGTGCTCTTTCCTTCTTTCGTGCACTCAAATTCACGCCCCGATAATTATGAAATAAGCAGAAAAGAAAGATGAAACACGAATCCTTATTTTGCAGTAAGATTTTCTTACAAATGTGACACTTGCACACCACAGCAATCATATACACGTACACTTGCAAAGCGTTTCTCCGCATGAACTCTCGTGCGCTGCCACTATCTACTGTCGGCTACATATATATCTGTCAAAAACAAATTTTCAAGAAATGGGTAGTCGTTCATAGGGGTGGGTGGTGGGTGTCGCTAGTGGGGAGTAGTACCGTTTTCAAGTAAATTTCTCTCTCTCTGTCTCTCTGTCTCTGTCTCTCTCTCTCTCTCTCTCTCTCTCTCTCTCTCTCTCTCTCTCTCTCTCTCTCTCTGTGCGTGCATGTGTGTGTTTGCGCAAGTATGTGTGTGTATGCTATATGATACAGGAATAGTTAAGAACCAACAAAGTACATTTCGCTTCATTTTGCTTACCGAGAACGTCAAGTAGATTGCGAAACTTCAAATTCAGAATTCGTTGAAGTTGACATCTCTGAAGCTGCCATCTCTGGGCTCATGCACCGCTCGTAGAAATAGGGTACCTAGGTTTGAAGGTTTGGGACATACTCACTAACCTAAAACCAATACGTCATTCCTAAAGGTAATTAAATTCTCTTTCATCTGAGCCTAATGATTTTGGTTGTTAAAGCAGAGCTTCTTGATGTAATTTCACAAAATGTCGGACACTTTAGTGAATTTTTTTGTTTTTAGGTTTTTATACTATAGAGATATGGACGGATTTTGGTATCATTCGATTTATTACTTAATTTTGCATACATTGATACCAAATATAGCGTTGTGCGATGTCTGTCCCAAATTCGCCAGGTGAGTAAATGGAGTACCACAAAACTCACCCGTTGCCGCCTTGGGCGGAAAAGCGGGATTTTCACAATTGCGCGGCTTCACTGTATATTTTGGTGTGGCGCTTTTAAAATACTAATGCTTTAATGATAAAGGTACATTCAATTGAAAGAAGAAAGAAAGTTCTTTATTTCTGTGTAAGTTACATGTCTGTAATATTTGTGAAAGCCAATCACAGCCCCCATGAAAATCGTCAATTTTGGCTGTTTTGCACGTTAGATCGCACTTTTGTGCAGTGCTGCCACTACCTACTACTAGGGGCAGTTATTCAGGAATCTGGAGACAGCAGTATGGCAAGGCATAGAAACAATCCTCTGTCATTGTATTAGCTCTCCTCCTGTGAGGAAAGTCTGTTATGTACAAACATTTAAAAAAAAGTATTCAGTTTCATTTATTAAAAATAAATCTTTCACTGATCCGGTGTTGACTTTGCCTGAAGTGTTTCCATTTTGCTTCTACACTACAATCAAGTTGAAGTGAAGGTCTTGTCCTGTGTCAGGTTTTGTTTTCCATACTTGAACTATAGTCCCTACTTGATCAGTGTCATTGTGTGAATGCAGTCCATTCTAATGATAACCGAAGAGAGGGGAAGAGAATGTATTCTTACTTTTCTATTGATTTATGATGATGAACATTTTCTCATTTTGAAGGGTGCCAAAATAGGCAAATTGACTTTGAAAACGACGGAAATGGAAACCATCTACGATCTGGGACAGAAAATGATTGAATCTCTCACCAAGGAGAAGGTTAATGCTGGGTGAGTAAGTACTTCTGGACAGAGGTGAAATAGAAAGAAAGGCAGTGCCATACTTTTACATGCATTCAAGGGGCCTTGACCCATTTATTTTTTGTTTTTAAAAACTATTATTTTATCACGGAAGAATTAGTAGACTTTCTGACGTTTGCATTTGTATTTTAAAGTAAACTCTCAGTCTATCTTCTTCACTTATCCATTTATTTTTCAGAGTCCAGGACAGAATGATTACAATAAATGCAAAGTTTGTCTTTTTTGAAAACCTTGTGGCTAAAACAGAACTTGTGTTGATCTACACACAGCTGTACTTACACTAACAAGCAGCACCTGGCACATGCTAGGGGATCAAGTATTTGTTCACAGTCTGATAAAGTATTTTACTTTGGTCTTCAATGCTAGTCTTTGTCATGGAAAAATACATCAGGATTCACACATAAGCCTTTAGAACTCCAGCTATTTTGGGCTTTTAGGGGGACTACAGCCAGATTGTCTTTTTAGCGTACAGGAAAAACGACCCTTTAGTACGAAATTACATGAATTCCATGCTCTTTCTGATGCAGTCACTAGAATTTGGCTACATAGGAAGGCAAACTCACAAAAAAATATTTAATATGTGGGTAACAAAAATCAAGCTCACCGTACATAGTTAGCAACTTGCTCCTATTCCAGACTCTCTACAAATGTTACTCTTTGTAAAGAAATAGTGCACGCAACCTTGAAAGTTATAAGAAAATGCTCTCTGACAAAGCAGGGACACTGATACAAAGGCAGTCTTCAGTACTTGCAATTGTACTTAATCTAATATCAATTTACGTTTGGTCAGAGAAGCCTGCATCCATTGTCGAAGGCGAGAATATTCTCCCACTCCCCCTCTGATCTTTGACAACATCTGAGCCTGGTTTCGGTTTGTTTTTGACTCACATGCGAAGCAAAAGTGAGTCTATGTACTGAGCCGTGTCGTCCGTCCGTCCGGGCGTCCGTCCGTCCGGGCGGGCGTCCGGGCGTCCGTCCGTAAAAAACTTAAACGTTGGATTTTTCTCGGAGACTATTAAGTCTATCAACACCAAATGTGGCATGATGGTGTATGATGACAAGGCCTCAAAAAATATACATAGTGACTTGACCTTGCTTCAAGGTCAAGGTCACAGGAGCCATAAATGTGGTCTCAAAAACAGTCATTTTTCACATTTTCCCAATTTTCTCCCACGTTATTGAGAATGGCGACCTCAGCTACAAGTGGTATATAGGTCAAAGCAAGCCCTATCTATTGATACCAGTTTGGTTGACCTTGCTTCAAGGTCAAGGTCACAGGAGCTCTTCAAAGTTGGATCGTATACATATTTTGAAGTGACCTTGACCCTGAACTATGGAAGATAACTGTTTCAAACTTAATAATTATGTGGGGCACATGTTATACTTTCATCATGAGACACATTTGGTCACATATCATCAAGGTCAAGGTCACTTTGACCCTTATGAAATGTGACCAAAATGTGGTAGTGAACCACTAAAAGTGACTATATCTCATGGTAGAAAGTGCCAATAAGCACCATTGTGCTTCCTATGTCTTGAATTGACAGCTTTGTGTTGCATGACCTTGGATGACCTTGACCTTGGGTCAAGGTCACATGTATTTTGGTAGGGAAAATGTGTAGAGCATTTCTTTGTGTATGATGTCATTGGTAGGTTTAGTTGTTTGACCTTGACCTTGAAGGTCAAGGTCATATAAAGGTCAAGGTCAAGCATGTGAGTCGTATGGGCATTGCCCTTCTTGTTTTGACAATGAGATCAAAGACATGGTCGGTGAAAAATAAACTGAAACATTCCATCTCAGACAGTCCATCGAGAACAAAAGCTGGGCCGGGTTCAACAGTAATTGATGGTAACCGCTGATTATCATATCCATTCGGAGCAATCATCAGAATTTCTTCCTCACATGCTGAAACCTTGGAATCGGGCACTGTGATTTACTCTGTCACTATGCTTCCTCTCCAAGAGATCTTCTTCGCCCTCAAACAAAAAAACACTCCTCCGAGTCAGAATCAAAGAAAATTTCAACCAATATCTTATAGTCTATGATGACGCAAACAAAAGTGAAACTGTGTTGATCGATCACACGAAAAAATTAGCTGAAAAATCCACAGTGTTATAAAAATCAAAATAGTGCAAGCAGATGCAAAAACTAGGTCTGCCTGCGGCTGTTCAGGAAAGAAAGCACATGGCTGATACATTCGCCCACAGCGCTCTAAAGGTTAGAGCACACAACTGCCTTGCCAGTTTTGTTGCAGTGTATGCCCACCTCCTCTTTCTGCAGAGACATCATCATGATTGACAAGGCTACCGGGAAGATCACCAAGCTGGGCAGATCTTTCACCAGGGCCAGGGACTATGATGCTATGGGAGCTCAGGTAAATGCACAGATGCTTGCACACATATATGCACTATGCACATGTATGCACTTGCCCATGCATACACATGCATGCGCACACGCACACACACACACACACACACACACATATGCATACTTGCACTGATACACTCTATAGTCAAAGACTAACTGATTAATATTCATTGTGTTTGGATGACATTCAGAAGCTGCTGAACCCATGGTCCGAAAGCTTTAACACTTCCATTCTCAGATTTTCCCCGCTTGCTTGCTGAGCTTACAGGGTGCTGATGAAAACCCCATGTTGACTTTGATTTTTAATCAATAGATGTGCAGCTGCCTTTCATCCACATGCCTGGCAGTTTTCTGTGCGAAATTGGAAAAACATGGACAATGCAAAGCTTGTGTTTTTTGGTCATTCCAAATGGAGCAAACCTGAAGGAGACGAATAGAGTCGAAGGCTTATCCAGTACTTGGGGTACTTGGAAAGGAAAGCATGTTCTGTATGAAAATCTAGCAAGTACTGGAAGAACAAAACATATTTCTGTAACGAATTGAGGTTTTTTTTTTCTCTGTGGATTTGATGTGAAAAAGATCTGTACTCTGTCTGGTTTTAGGAGTGGCAAGTGCTTTTAGCAGATTGATTGCTAAGAAGTTGACGGACTGAATGTGAGCATCTCTGTGATTAATCTATTGTGTACTTTTCTTTTCTGTACAATTAATTTTTTGATGCCCATTTGAGACTGTTGAAGATAAAGTTGTTCTCGAATGGATCAGCTACAGGCATGTAAACTGTCCCAAAAATGTTTTGAGAGAGAATTGAATATAAAAGAAAAGATGTACATGACTGATTGTGCTCTATTCAAAGCAGTAGTTATCTTGGTGACTTTTCAATGTAAAGAGACTAACTGAAATGTTGATGCATGGATACCATTGAGCAGGTCAGTGGTATTTAGGACTGTCTGACCCAATGCAGAGCCTTTAGTGATATGTTGTGCCTCCTGCCCTACAGACCAAGTTTGTGCAATGTCCTGAGGGTGAGCTGCAGAAGCGGAAGGAGGTGGTGCACACGGTGACACTGCATGAGATAGACGTCATCAACAGTCGCACCCAGGGATTCCTGGCTCTCTTCTCAGGTCAGTGGCTTCTGCACCTTTCAGTCAGTCTGGTGCTTGGAATCTACTCTGGAGTGTCTGCAGTGTTTGATTTGGAAGTTAGGTGGAGGATAAGAAGTATGTTTTAAAGGTGTATTGAGAAATTTCCTAGTATAGGTGAACATGTGTATGTTACAAATGTGTTTGTGGCATGTTGGTAACTCCTTTTGCTAGAGAGTATATATTTTATTCTGTGTTCATGACTTTTAATTTGTAAAGTGTTTCCTGTGTGTCATCTCACTTCTGATTTTTCAACCCATAGGATGCTCTCATTAATAAAAATTCATGCATGTAAATTGTAATTGTATATTCTGCAGCAAGCCAAGAAGAGAAACCTGATTGTTCAATTAGCCACTTTTAAACATTTCTTGTAACTGGTACATAACCTGTGAGATAATGAGTATATTGTTGTGTACCATTGCAGGAGACACTGGAGAGATCAAGTCTGAAGTCCGAGAACAGATCAATGCCAAGGTGGCTGAGTGGAGGGAGGAGGGCAAGGCCGAGATCGTTCCAGGGGTGAGGGCGTTCTTCTCTCCATTTGCTTTGGCTCTTGCAGTCTTCTAACACCAGGCCTCCTGCTCTGTGCATTCTTGGTTTTGGATCTCAGGATATCTTTTGGGGCATGATATGCTGAAGGTAATTGTCTTTTCTTGGGTCATGTACAGTAGTCCCTGTGATGAGCGGACACCCTTGGGGGAGCCCAAAGGTGTCCCTACATGACAGGCGTCCCCTCATCAGAGGGATTTGATGACCATGATAGTATATGTCATTGAAACAGGTGATTGACTTAATATGTGATATGCATAAGGACAACAAGAAGAGCCACAAATCAACCTGTTTGACACGTTAACTCTTTTGAACTCAGACGTAAAAATTCATTATGGCTGTCATGTGTTAAGTTATTAGAAGTTGGTGAAGTCGGCATGTGTTACCCATGAACTGAAGTTCAGCTACATGTAAAGGAATGGGCAGCTGGATCCATTCCAGAATGTCCCTTTGAGATCGTAATACTAGTCTTGGACACTAATTAGCTACCAGAGGGTGGGAAACTGATGCATTTGTCTTCAGACAGTTGTAGAGCAAGTCAGATTCAAATTTTATAAGCCTAGCTATCTTAATTACTTTCACCATGTGAACCCGAAAGGGTTAAAGGGTGAAGAACTTTTCCCCCAGACATTGTTTACAAGTAGACGGTCTTTGTTTAATTTGCTCACAGTAAACATAGAACCACAACTCAATGCATGAGGGGAGCAAGGGCGTGGGTTGGAGATCAGAATGGGCAGGATGAGTGTGTGTGTGTCACGGCCGCTCCCAGAGGGCTGTTAGCTGAGCCACGCTGCTATGTGATGATGGGTCAGGCAATCTTAACTCAATGACGACGCACCGCATCATATGATGCGGTGCGTATGTAAATTTCTTGTGCGTGTTGTAAGGGGCTCTTAACCAGTCGAGGTAGTCTAGTTCTCTTATAAGATAGTGAGGAACATTGTAGATCGTCTGTCTCTGAATTTGAAGAGGATAAGGCACTGCCAGATTTTGTTTACACATGTGGCAAGGGGCGCTTTCAAGGCTAAATCACAATGGCGTCGCGGCAGGACGATGAGGATGGTGTTGAAATCGCTGTGAAAGAAGCATCAGATGAGAAGGACGATGTGATCCGTTTTTCCGAAGATGAAAAAGATGCAGTTTTAGAGGAGCAGATCATAGGTATAGTGCACGAACTGCTGACAGAAGAAGAGGAATCGGAAACTGATCCGTACACGCTGTCGGCTTAGAGTCGGCCTCACTCCAGTCAAACTAAATACAGGCACGCCAGACGGTACCCATCTTTGTTGCAATACTATATTCAAAATAAAATTTACGAGAGAATGACATTGATCTACAAGGATAGAGGAGACAAAGAGCGTTCTAATGATGGCAACAGTTTTTCCTTTGCTTGATTAGTATTTTTTCAGCAATTTCTGTAAAAATGCCCAGAAACATGCGTCTCCAGTCAACACGAGCTAAAAATAGTGCCGTCTTCAATGAGTTAAAATACATTTTGCAGTGAGGGGCCTGTCTTGTGCCCCGCGCCATTCATCTCTCACAGAAAGCTGGCTTTCTAAATACTTCTGGTTTTTGTTCAACTTTCCTGTGCTCCTTTGTGTTGTACAAATTAAACTATTTCAGCGGAAAAGAGCAGAAATTCTGCTTTACGATGATATCCGTCATGCATAGTTACGAATTGTAGATTGTATGCAATTTGTCTTCAACGGCCGGCTTCAAGACAGCATAGTTTCACAGCGTGGCTGGCATCTGGCTATGTACTCCAACTGCAGATGTCTTTAGGAGTCAGACAAACAAAATGTAGCTGCGTCCGCTCCTCACAGTAGGTACAGGCACATGAAATTTAAAAATACTCATACTAGTATATTTTTTGCTTTTTTTTAAAAGAACCTTTGAAAACAAACACAACACCAAAAAAAAATATGAAAATTGGATCATTAGTTCAAAAGATATTGAGTTTTAAAGTTTTGAGGGGTGTCCGCGAGTCCGTTTTCATGTTATGAAACACCAACTTTGAGCATTCACAAATACAACACTTTAACACTGAACACAAGATAATTGTGGTTTTCTCATTTAATATATACAGGAAAAGAAATCCAGTAAATATTAGAGGCACATGTTCATTAATAAATAGTCTGCAGCATATACAAAATCAGAGAAAACAACAACGAAAAGTGTCCGAAATGCCCAGAAGAGCCATGTTTGAGGTGCCACACAACCCAAATGTGAATGACTTTCAGAGTTCTTTGACCAGTTTTCAACTAACATACAGATATAGATCAAATATAATTTTTTCCAGCTGTCTTATAATTATGGTGAAAGGGGTACAACACCTCAAAGTTGAGGAAAAGCTTAAAATGGCCTGCGGCGGACCTTTCCAGAGAAAAAAAGACCAAAAAAATCATAACTTCAAAACTTCTGTTTGGAATGCCTTAAAATTTGGAAACAATGTTAACCCTTAGCGTGCGGCCGGCGGGAATTCCCGCCGAGCTTGGTTTCACCGCTGTGTGCGGACGGCGGGATCTCCCGCCCGCACTCGATCGCTGAGGGTGGGTTAGTTTGAACGCGGTTATCTCCCTTGCAAATGACATCAACTATCTATAAATACCACAGCAGGAAAGCGGACATCCCGAGCTTTCTGCGCATGTGCAGTTTGTATGGGCGATCTCTACAAAGTTTTCGAGTAAATTCGCTCCGAAGTTTGATGTTTTTTTTGCGTCAAGTTTTGTCAGAAGACATCGATGAGCGTGTAATAGAGCTTTTGTTTGGCGAGGATTCAGACGAAGAGTTCGAGCCTTTCAATCTAGATGATGTTGCCGAGGCAGAAGCAGAATTGCAGCGATTCCGATCGCGGGAAGATGTCGAAGTTCGAACCGTTACCGTGCATCGGAGCGAGCATCGTCAAGTAGATCAACTTCAAGACGTGCAACAGGAAGCGCATAACACGCTCTTTCCGACAGCAGGCTTCCGAAGATGCTTAGCTTCCTCCCTTCTGTCAGACGTCTGGCCTACTTGTTCACACTGAGAGCGACGATGCCAACAAGATTTTCGCTTACTTCTTCAATGACGATGTATTTGGACTAATGTAATGACCGAACAAACAATCAGGTATGCGTCGCAATATTTCGCAGCCCATCCAGTCGACCAACTCGCGCCTCACTCACGGTTTCGAGATTGGAGATTTTAAACCTGCTGTAGAGATTTTTGCTTGATTTCCTAGATAGTTTTCAACCTGCTATGGACACTGCATGTTGCCTTGGGTAGAAGCTGTGTGTGTGTGTGTGTGTGTGTGTGTGTGTGCGTGTGTGTGTGTGATTTTTCAGTTTCAGCCATTTTTATTAGTATGTCATTGTACCTGTAGTAACATGTAGATATTCCATTGGTGTCATTTTGTGGATGAGTAAATAGTTATGCTTATAATTCCTCATGAGAATCGTTTGCTTTCAACAAGGTTAGAGTGATTGTTTTTAGGCACTGTGATCAGCGTCTTCCCCACTCCCAACCACACCCCTACTCCATGATCACAGCAAGTACGTGGTGACTTTTGAGGTGCATGTAAGGATTTGAGGCCTTTTTTGTCCTTCTTTTTACTAGGTAACCTATCAGAAATCAAGCCTGATAATTGCTGGAGGTTATGATTAGATAATAAAGTTAGTGTAAAGGCATTTCATTGGTCTGTTTTGTTGTTGTTGTTGTTTTATTTTATTTTGAGAATAAAACGCAGGTATTATGATAAATTTCATTCAAGTGCTGCATACCACTGTGTACAGAATTCTCTCAGCTACAACTTTTATTCTTTGCACTTTTTGATCAGAGGGGAAGAAGAATATGAAAATGGGCTTCAAAGACGGTGACCGTTTTTGGAGTAAATTTAGGGAAAATAGGTCAGCAAGCAGCAATGACGATATGCAAAGAAACCTCAGCAGCGTAAGGGTTAATGATGATATTGGCTGTATACACAAAAGGTATCCATGTTCTATAATCATTTTCAAGCACTAATTAGCCTTTTCTTGGTGTGGTAAAATGCGAAAAAATATGGTTAACAGAACCATACACCTTTCTCATAGACTGCAGAACTGAAAAAGTGTACTATTATGGTATGGAATGATCACAGAACATTTAACCACATCTCTGTGAGTGAAACAGATGTAATAAAACTCCTTTTAGAAATATACATTGCACATTTAACAAGGGGGTGGGGTGGGGTGGGGTGGGCGGAGAATTCATGTTGACAATTCACCAGTCTGCAAATCATCCAAACATAAAAGCAACAAACACAGCCAGCAATTTTACTGCAAGTAACACAAGTGACAAACAGAAACTAAAGTATTAAAACAAAACCAGAGGCAATGAGAGAGAAAAAAAGGAAAAGAAAGTTATCAGTCAATCTATTTTACATTCCAAACCACACAAAGAAACCTTGTTTGATATGTAACGAATCAAAACTGTGTCAACAGTTCTTACTAAAATCGATTAACATCAGTGAATCAAGCGAAACATGTATATGGATTGCTCATTGCTGTCTAGTGTCAGGGGCCGGAAGACAGAGATCGCTCCAAGTAACAGTCAGCCCTGAAGGAGCATTTCTGCGACCTGTGGTCTAAGGGGAATTAACTGGCTTATAACTCTTCAATGGTAAAGAGCAGATAAACTCCCTTTTTAAGGATCAGGATCTTTTTATTCAAGAAAACAGCAAATTTACGTTGCATACTTCAGTGTCATTGCAAAAATCGATGAAACACACAGCAAATGAGTATGCAGTATGAAATTCTTTTCTTCATACTCGCGCGTCGATGTCTAGTCCAAGTGGACAACGGCCGCACGTCACCACGTGTCAACGCTTCTCGGTAGTGCTCGCTTTCGTTCCTCCGTGCCCTCATATTCACATTCTATGAATATAAAATAAGCAGAAAAGAGAGATTAAACGCAAATCTTGAATTTGCACTAGAATTTTTTCACAAATATGACACTTGCACACCTCAACAATCACATACAAAACGAGGTCTTTTTAGACTCGCAAATCGTTCCGCGCATAATTCGTGTACGCTGCCGCTACCTACTCCAAGATTACCTCCCTTGGAAATCAGCTTAGCCACATTTTTTGCTAAATTTACCAATTAAAAGGGACCATCCGGCCCTAAAAAAAATAACAACCCTTAAAAATAGTATACAGAATACGAAATAACCTTTAAATTGACAGCAGAGGTGCATATTGTGTAAAACTATAGCATTTTGTTGGCCACTCTGACACGCTTTCAAAATTCAACACAAACTACCAAATCCGATCGGCCGACTGAACTTTTCAAACAATCGATCTTGCCTCTAAAATGTAAAATACAGCATATAACTAATAAAAGCAAATATCTAAAACATCTATAAAGGTACTTGCATAGTTAGAATTAAGTATTCTTACCTCTTTGATGACACATTTCGAAGATTTCTTCTTATGCACAGGTACCGGAACAACGAAGCCATTTTGAGCCGTCCATTTCCTGTGTTTGAAACTTGTGTCGATGTTTTTGATTGACCATAGCTCCATCGCTGCATCATGCATAAATTAGCCCTCTTACGAGAGAAAAAAGAAGGTATTTATGTATAGTTTGGAACCCAAGATGTCACGTTTTCCGTTTGTTTTTACGCGTGAAATTTGACGGAGAAAGCACCGCTTATCAGAAAAATGCTTCATACTTCACTATAGTATGATGAATCATCGATACTTGGCGGGAATTCGATTCTTAATGCTTTTACCTACATCCTGATACTAAATATAGGAAGCTGCTTTTAGCGGCGGTAAGGCTAGACGCGATCGAAAGAGGGGTCCTTTTTCGTCTCTGTGTGAACTGACGCGAAAAATCGGCCCACAGCGCGTGGCAAGCATAATTGTATACTCTTTTCAACCGCTTGTAGTGACATCGCGACAAAAGCCACACACACACAGACAGATGCATTCAAAAGAGAAAAGAATGATCTTTTATTAGAAAGTTTGCTCATCACAATCACATTAATCGAAGCTGAGTAACAAGCTGGGGAAAGTGGTCAAAATTTCAGCTGATTGCATGCAGTTAGCCAGTTTCCCGGCTCAGTGCCGCTACCTACTCACAGGGAGGGGACAGGAAAATATTTGGCAAAACACTGTGCATATGCATTTTGCAGATGTCCCCTGGCCTCAGGTTATTTTGAGAATAAAACCAATATGTGCCCAAGGGCCATGTCCGGACATGACGGGTTTCTGCTCATTGGGGGTCTGCTCATCGGGGGTCTGCTCATCACAGGGATTGCTGTACCACGTTTGCAGGAGTTTTAGGGTAACTGTCTTGTCAAGCAGTGCAGTGGCTTTGCACAGGACTGGTCCAAACTGTTATGTTCATCACAGCAAACTCCTTTGATCAGCCCTATGTAGGCATTGAAGCAGGGCCTCCATGGGAGTTTTGCTGGGTTTTGCAGGTGCTGTTCATCGATGAAGTGCACATGCTGGACATTGAGTGCTTCTCCTACCTGAACCGAGCTCTGGAGAGCGACATGGCTCCCGTCCTCATCATCGCCACCAACCGAGGCATCACCAAGTCAGTGCTGCTTCGTCAAACTTTTTTCTTCCCTAAGTGAAGGTTGTAGAGTGGCCAAGATCCAGTAGAAACAGGAGACAAAATATTGGATTTCCACCTGATGAACACACTCTTTGATCAGTTCATCAGGGTTCATAATTAGGTACAATACAAAAGCAAGGAGATTTGAAAGACATGTGCCAAAGAATGTTTCTGCCTAAATGTAAAGCTAATTATACCATTGGCTTCCAAATCTTGCTAACAGTATGTGCTGCTGACCAGCAGTCAGTCTGTGAGCGAGATGATGAGCATTGCTGAAGTCCTTGCCAGCCCATCTCAGACAAAAACAACACACTTTTCAAACTTTGGGCTTTAGACTAGTGAAACATCTGTCTCCTCAGGCCCACATGGGCTCCTGTGGATCAATAGCACTTATTACAAGATTCTTTGTCTGATGTTTAAGTATTTGTAAAGATTAGTGCTACAAATGCACCACCTAGAAAATTACCTGGCAATTTACCATCCTGCACCACCTAGAGAACTGCCATGCTGCACCACCTAGAGAACTGCCACTCTGCACCACCTAGAGAACTGCCATGCTGCACCACCTAGAGAACTGCCATGCTGCACCACCTAGAGAACTGCCATGCTGCACCACCTAGAGAACTGCTGCACCACCTAGAGAACTGCCATGCTGCACCACCTAGAGAACTGCCATGCTGCACCACCTAGAGAACTGCCACTCTGCACCACCTAGAGAACTGCCATGCTGCACCACCTAGAGAACTGCCATGCTGCACCACCTAGAGAACTGCCATGCTGCACCACCTAGAGAACTGCTGCACCACCTAGAGAACTGCTGCATCACCTAGAGAACTGCCATGCTGCACCACCTAGAGAACTGCCATGCTGCACCACCTAGAGAACTGCTGCACCACCTAGAGAACTGCTGCACCACCTAGAGAACTGCCATGCTGCACCACCTAGAGAACTGCCATGCTGCACCACCTAGAGAACTGCCATGCTGCACCACCTAGAGAACTGCCATGCTGCACCACCTAGAGAACTGCCATGCTGCACCTCCTAGAAAACTGGCATCATGCATCTCCTAGAGAATTGGCATGCACCTCCTAAAGAACTAGAATGCATAACATAGAAAACAAGCATGCACCTCCCAGAAAACTAGCATCATTAGCAGGGATGTACTGAAGATTCCATGAGCAAATATGAAGAAATGTGGCCTTCCATCATTCACTCACTTGGCAGCCTTTCTCAGGTACAGTTTTTGAGGCACTGAGAAAACGGAAATCTGTTCAATCATTCAAGAATCAACTAAGACTTTTTTTTTCTCTCACAAAGTTGTCTGTTGTGATTGGAGCACTTCAGATGCAAAGGAGTTCAGCATTATAAAAATGTAAATTCATCCATTTATTCATCCACTCACCCATCCATTAATTCATCCAGTCATCCATCTGTCAATCCACCCATCTGAGGATACCCTACATGTGCTTTGCCCATACTTTTGATTGGTTCTAGAGCACTTCAAGGTGAGTGTATCATGAGAATGCATGCTGTGACCCAAATAGAAAGATTTGTTGTGATTAGTGACACATTTGACATGTTCACTGATGTAGTGACAGAGGCATGATGACCAAGGTGCATCCTTTGCAGGATCCGAGGTACACAGTACACCAGTCCTCACGGTGTCCCCATTGACCTCCTGGATCGACTTCTCATCATCTCCACACAGCCCTATGAGGAGAATGAGATCAAGCAAATCCTCAAAATCAGGTGAGTAGTGCCACTGTCAGTCTGTTTTGGGAGACATATGACTGAGAGTGTCGAAGCCAACATTGGCAAAATACTGTCATACAATTACATTACTAGAAATGAATTTTTTATCATCATTATTGACTTGAAACATTGACCCAAATTGTCTTATGTTTCAAGTAACAGCTCTGTTTCTCTTGACATTTGCTGAGGTGTACCTCATATCATACATTCTGAAGAAAAACAGCAATGTTTTGACTTGAGATTTCTCACATTTTTGGCAAAATGGATTGCACTGTGTACTGCAGGTGTGAGGAGGAGGATGTGGAGATGGCGGACGAAGCCCTGACAGTGCTGACCAGGATTGGAATGGAGACCAGTTTGCGCTACTCCATCCAGCTCATCACTGCCGCCAATCTTATCTGCCGCAAGCGAAAGGTGAGTGATCCATCTGTGATGTACAGCCATGAGGAGCCCATCTTTTGGTGCTTCCAGTATTTTTGTTAAGATTTTGTATGGCTTCACTTTTGCATAGTACAGTGACATTCACATGAAACTTACCCACTTGTCTACTTTCAGGGCACTGAGGTGACCATGGATGATGTCAGGAGGGTTTATTCCTTGTTCATTGATGAGTCTCGATCCACACAGTTCCTTAAGGAATATCAACAGGAGTTCATGTTCAATGAAGCAGGTAGGCTTGCAGTGTACAGCTTGACACCAGATTATGTTTACCAGTGCTTAGGGGAACCATTACAGGTAGGCTTGCAGTGTACAGCTTGACACCAGATTCTGTTTACCAGTGCTTAGTGGAACCATTACAGGTAGGCTTGCAGTGTACAGCTTGACATCAGATTCTGTTTACCAGTGCTTAGTGGAACCATTACAGGTAGGCTTGCAGTGTACAGCTTGACACCAGATTCTGTTTACCAGTGCTTAGTGGAACCATTACAGGTAGGCTTGCAGTGTACAGCTTGACACCAGATTCTGTTTACCAGTGCTTAGTGGAACCATTACAGGTAGGCTTGCAGTGTACAGCTTGACACCAGATTCTCTTTACCAGTGCTTAGTGGAACCATTACAGGTAGGCTTGCAGTGTACAGCTTGACACCAGATTCTGTTTACCAGTGCTTAGGGGAACCATTACAGGTAGGCTTGCAGTGTACAGCTTGACATCAGATTCTGTTTACCAGTGCTTAGTGGAACCATTACAGGTAGGCTTGCAGTGTACAGCTTGACACCAGATTCTGTTTACCAGTGCTTAGGGGAACCATTACAGGTAGGCTTGCAGTGTACAGCTTGACACCAGATTCTCTTTACCAGTGCTTAGTGGAACCATTACAGGTAGGCTTGCAGTGTACAGCTTGACACCAGATTCTGTTTACCAGTGCTTAGGGGAACCATTACAGGTAGGCTTGCAGTGTACAGCTTGACACCAGATTCTGTTTACCAGTGCTTAGTGGAACCATTACAGGTAGGCTTGCAGTGTACAGCTTGACACCAGATTCTCTTTACCAGTGCTTAGTGGAACCATTACAGGTAGGCTTGCAGTGTACAGCTTGACACCAGATTCTCTTTACCAGTGCTTAGTGGAACCATTACAGGCTCTGGATGTGCCTTTGTTGTCAACTGTTCCCAAGAACTTCCACTCAGAAAACTAATATGTAAACATGATCAACTTCATTTGCAATAGATACATACTAGTAATATCATTAAGTACACACAAGAGGCTTGTTCAGGAGTACAACGCGCTGCATGAGCGCTTCATGTTGGCAATTGAGCGCTCTTTGCCTCTCCTGAACACCTAAGATGTAGTGCAGCGCTTCACTTGTTAAAGGGGAGGTAAATCTTCTGTGCCCCATGTTGTGTTGATAGACGCGAAGAAAGTGTTTTCTTTGCCACAGACATCGTTTATGCACGTTTAAATGTATTCTGCATGAATAAAGTCCACTACTGTGTCATCCTTACTTGCCATTACTCGCACATACAGAGCGCTTGGGGCAAATAAAGCCCGTTCCAGTCCCAAAATGATGTTTCTGAGGGTTATTTTACGCATCGACGGCCAGTGCGGGATCGAAGACGCCATTTTGAATATGATGCAAAATCGTCTGCATCACGTCGGATCGGTGATGCAGAGCGCTGCACAGTGCTGAGTGAATCACGCCCCAAAATTGCCGTTCAGGAGTGAATCACATGCAGCGCTGAGCAGCGCTTTGAATCGCTGCGCCTCCTGAACAAGCCTAAGCTGTTGTTAGAAGTATACAGGAGTATGCACTCATTATTCTCCATTCTGTGTTGGCTATGCAGACAAGATTTCTTCTTCTGATTCCCTTGCCATTCTATGCCTTTGCAGCCTTGTAGTTTGCGTAGTGCTGTGCTCTGGAGTTGTAAGTGGTTTTGTTGTGTTTTTTAGGGGCTGGAGATAATGAAGCCATGGAGACAATGTGAGGTTCCACAATCCTGCTTCTGCATCACTCCATCCCTCCAGTGTCCAGGCTCCATGGCAATCTCTTGCATCGTGATACTTCTGTTCTCTCATTTGTGCACTTGTTTGATTGTGTTTGTACATCTCTTCATGGATTCACTGCATTGTTTTCATGACAATTAAAGATTTTATACTTATTGGTATCATGTCATCATGTGGTTCTGCTTTCTAACTACTCATTTCTTCCATAGTTGTGACACTGCATGAAAACCAGGTTAGTAACTGTAAATTCTTGAGCAAATACCCAGTGAAGTTGTCAGGAGGTTAACCTTTAGAATGTCGTGGGCGGATGTATCCACCACACGCTTTCTTTCCCGAACAGCCGCAGGTGGATCCATCCGACGGAATGATTGGGCCTATTTATAGAGACAGTATCCGAGAGTAGTGGGACTTTGAGAGTTCTTTCAACAGTGGAGTACACAGAGAACTAGATTTTGCATCTGCACTATCCGTTTCAAGTTTATGAGCGCTGTGGATTTTTCAGCTAATTCTTTCAGAGGCCAGAATTTCCCACTGCTCTTGGCAGGTCACCGTGTGGAGGCCAGAATTCCCCACTGCTCTTGGCCACTCACCGTGTGGAGGCCAGAATTCCCCACTGCTCTTGGCCACTCACCGTGTGGAGGCCAGAATTCCCCACTGCTCTTGGCCACTCACCGTGTGGAGGCCAGAATTCCCCACTGCTCTTGGCAGGTCACTGTGTGGAGGCCAGAATTTCCCACTGCTCTTGGCCACTCACCGTGTGGAGGCCAGAATTCCCCACTGCTCTTGGCAGGTCACCGTGTGGAGGCCAGAATTTCCCACTGCTCTTGGCAGGTCACTGTGTGGAGGCCAGAATTTCCCACTGCTCTTGGCAGGTCACTGTGTGGAGGCCAGAATTTCCCACTGCTCTTGGCAGGTCACTGTGTGGAGGCCAGAATTTCCCACTGCTCTTGGCAGGTCACCGTGTGGAGGCCAGAATTCCCCACTGCTCTTGGCCACTCATCGTGTGGAGGCCAGAATTCCCCACTGCTCTTGGCTTCTCTCCGTGTGGAGGCCTTTCTGCTGGATGGGGAAATGTGTGCTTCCAATTTTTACCACTTTAGGGTCATTTCGTGACATTTGGGAAACAAAACTTGATGCCTTTATTCATTAGGATATCAGGATTTTTAAGATCCATGTCATGTTATGGTTCCAGAATGTCGAGGCTGTTATACAACCAAGGCCATATAGATGACACATCAACTGCTCAAAAAGTTGGGTTTTTTTAACCACAAGTGATGTATTTCCTAAAGCTCAAACAAACATTGAGCAATTTTTTGGTGTAAATTAGTATGGTAACTATACGTCTCGCAACACCTTATGTGAATGCAGCAAAGCTAGGTGCCCCGTTTAAATGAGGCTGCACTACTAAACCAGTGCAGAAAAGGCTCTTTAGGCTGTGGAACCAGAGATTGTCACTTGACATTATCACTTGACATTCATCACTAGACTTCACACTTGGACCATGGTGGTTGGGGGATGTTTTCACTTTCTGCCTTATGGAACCTGGGTTTTGCTCTGAACTTAATAATAAACGACAATATTTGACCTAGCATCCACTTGACCTTGGAAGAAAAAAGGAAAGATATTTTCACATTATAGAAAATTTTATTCAAAGCCTTGGCAATGACAACAAATCACTTGAAGACTGGGGGGGGGGGGGGGCTCTGAGGACTGTCAGTCGTCTCCCATCTCATGAAGTGTCTTGTCCTCTTGAAAGATAGCCCAAAATGTATGCAAATCCACTACAGGTTTCATGGAACATCTTTAGTATGCTTGATGAGTAGCAAAAATGTTATGCACAAATGATGTTTCAGGTCCTCAGCTTGATGTCGCGTACAAACAATGGAATGAACACTAGCATACTATGAAAATGACTGGTGAAGCTATAAAAGAAGCAGAATGTCTAGGGAAAGAAGATGCATGCCCCAACATGCTCTTCACTCAATGCCATAGTGCTCGTTGATGGCATCAATGAGATCTGCCTTCCTGGTTCCTGCACTAGAAATGTTCCCCTTCTTCACAATCTCCTTCAGCACTGCCACCGTCAGCTTGCCCAACTGCAGGGAGAAGGCAAAGAATTGGTTAGTGCTGGACAATATCAATGCAAGAAATGCATGCAGTCTCAGGCACACTGGGAATACACATCTACATAAGCTCTGTCATAAAAATGTAGCAATGGTATTCCAAACATTACTTCCCCGTTTACAACAACTTTTTGCTTTGACCAACAACTGAATTGTTCCAGGCATGGCTGGTAAAGAGTTGATCACAGGAATGAAGATGATAGCTTTAATCCACTGACTACTTTCATTGAAAGTCAAAGCAAAGATTTAGTCAAGCATGATGTGAAGTATACATTTGTCATGTGTGGTTAACAAATGGCTATGGGGTGATTAACATGGTCACACACACACACACACAAGCAAGCCAACACACATACGCACACAAGGAAACCCAATCTACCATTAACTCTTACCACCGGTACCTTGGGCAAAAAACGTAACTCTAAACCCCACGAAAAGGGAGGCAACCGTGTAAATTTTAACGGTTACCTTAAATAAAAAAAGTTAGAATATGAACTTTTTTTTCACAAAAGTTTTAATACCTTCCTTTTGATAACATATTTCCCTTACATAAGAAATGCTCATCTTTCCTTTGAGGCTAAAAAAATGGGCACCCAAAAATTGAAATACAGCGTAGGTACAAATCTCTTAAAAGATGCAGTCCCTCAACCCTCAGTTCCATTCCCAAAACCATTTTTATAACATCTTATCTACACTACAGCCACAATCTAAAGTCAATCAAGTGAAGAGTTAACTCCCCCTTGACCACACACACACACACACACACACACACATACACACACACTGCCTATGATAAAAAACACAGTACCTCACAAGGAAAGATCATAGAGAACAGAAAGTTTAACAGAAAGCCGAGGCCAGTGGCCAAAAATTTGGATTGAGGCGTTCTACCATCGGTGTCTGAATTTTCAAACTGTGGCGCGCCACCGTTGCTGTCTGTTTTTGGACCGTGGCACTCCAAAGGTTAAATAAACATATTTTAAACAGCATGTTTTTAGAACACACTCATTTGAACAGACATAAAAATCAACCATTGCACATAACATAATTCTTGAACCATTTTGAAGGGAATTCATTGCACTTTGTGAATATACAGTGATCTGAAAATCACCTACACCATCAGACAAAACTTGGCTTGGGAGGACCAGTCACATTCAAATAATAGCAAGCTGGGAAAGATGTCTTACCCTGCCTGCCTCAGCCTCAGCCTTGGCATCGATGTCCTTCACGTCTGTCTTGGCTCTCTTGGCAGCGGAGGACTCTGAACCTCCTCCTCCTCCCTGAAAGATGAAAGCAGCCTCTGTTCACAGAATAAAAACCATTCCAACATCAACACGGTGTGAAGAGCCACCTGCACCATTTTAGGCTTACTTTCTGTCTTGTTAATAGTGATATAACAGTGACTTGACACCCTGATCTGTGGCACACACAGTTGCTTTCTGTTTAGAGAACTGAGAACCACCTTGTTGCATGCAGCAGACAGAATGCTTCTGGCCTCCATGGCATCACCATTGCATAACATCAGCACTGATCTAAGTCTCCATTTGTGCTGTTAATTTGAGCACCCAGGAGGGGAAAATGCAGTCTTTTCCTATATAGTTAGAAGGATAAGAGTGCATGTTTTCATTATTTGCAGCACTATTTTCAAAACAAGGGTCCATTCCTGCAGTAGCCATTTGGTCAGGGGTGTTCAAAAGCATTTTTGTTTGCTACCCCATCAGGCTAGTTGCACACAAAATTTACTAGCCTCAAGATTTTTACTAGCTCATCTAATTATTTTGTTTCTCACCCTAATATTCTCTTGTCTCTCTTTTTCTTGTCTTGGTTGCTTTGTTTCTGCTTTTTTTCTGGCAGTTGCTTACTCCCATTATGTATCAAAAACACATCCATCAAAGATCGAATTCGTTCTCGTTGCGAACCAAGCAATCTGCATGACAGGAAGTCTCGTGGCATGTTATCACGTAATGAGAAAGGTGGTGGACATCATAGCAGATGACATGACTGTTTTAATCAAGTCACAGAGTCAAGGAGATAAGTATGGCAGTTGGAAACAGCATCGGAGTGTTTTTTTCTTCTCATTTATCTTTTTTTACTCTCCTGTTGGGTGAGCAACTTTACAGTTTTATCTTGCTTGAGGAAATGTTTGCTTGCCGGGGGCTAGCAGGAGTGGATTTGAACATCCCTGTATATGGTTGAAGAAAATGCCTTGAAACCTGATGATGATATATATATCTGCTTCTCTTTAAAGCAGGGTTCCAGAGCTTTACACACGATTTAAATTAAGTGATTATTTGTACATCATATAGGCACTCAAAGACTAGCACTCCTCATAAACAGTAGAAGCTTTCAGAATCAACAAATACAGCATGTTCTTCCACAAAAAGATGCATTGACAATTAAGCAAGTGTCATCAGGCTGGAATGGGCAAAACCAAGACAGCTAATGCTGGGGTCACAACACTTCCTGACAGAAAAGTGGGAACCTTGCAGGGGACAGAAACAGCAACCAACTCAAGTGAGGAATAAAACAGCGACCTCTCATTTCCATCCAAATGCTACCAGACTTGAAAATGAGCACAACAATTCTAGCAAATGAGCAATGATTTGCCATGTATAATATGCAGCATCTTTATAATTATATGTAAGGATGCTGCTGAGTGAGTCATTGGTTATGTGTTATGGTTATGGATTTTGATATGTAAAAAGTGAAGATTTTGCTACAATGCTGAAATATACTAGAAAAATGCACAAAGTATGCATTATCAGTCAATAAAGTTTGCATGAAGTGCGTTTTCTCAACTTTTAGTCTGCCCCAGACAAGTGAAAAGCAAAGTTACAACAAAATGTTAATCAGAAAAAACCAGTTTCATGATTTGATGCCTTCAAGGGCTTCCCTGAGTTCCAGGAGCTGATTTTTCTGTTTGAATGGTATTTGGTGTTGTGATGTTTCTTGGGATGTGAATAGGGTATTATTAGGCAAAAACATCATTGTTGCTCATGGGTTGGGCGTGATCTTTCAGAGGGTTTCAAATGAACCGTTGGGAATGATCATCCCCCCGGTAGCCTCTTTTGCTGCGTTGGGCCGCCCCAGGCTGAGCCATTGGAGAAGGCCCAGAGAGCCCTGCTGATGAGGGGATCATTAAGCAGCTCCAGCATTACATTACACATTGTCTGTCTGTCTGACCAAATGTGGGGTGGGGGTGAGAATAGACCCACTGCGCCTCCCTACATAAGAGACAACTAGATTGTGACTTGACTTCCTCTTATTCTAACACTGATGATTTTTCATTATCAATGCCGTGAATGGCCTTAATTAGCATACAAAGGCTAACAGGCCATACAACTCCATCCATTCATCCATTCTGTCTGTCTGTGTCTGTTAGTGTCTGTCGGTGTCTGTCTGTGGTCAGTCGCTTGGTTGGTCGTTTTTTTTTTTCTCTCTGGTGCTTCAAAATATTCCTAGGAAGTGGGGATATGAATCCAAGTGTTGACAAGTAATTTAAAACAAGAAGGGCAAAGCCCATACAACTCACATGCTTGACCTTGACCTTTATATGACCTTGACCTTCAGGTGACCTTCAAGGTCAAGGTCAAACAACTAAACCTACCAATGACATCATACACTAAGAAATGCTTTACACATTTTTCCTACCAAAATACATGTGACCTTGACCCAAGGTCAAGGTCATCCAAGGTCATGCAACACAAAGCTGTTAATTCAAGACATAGGAAGCACAATGGTGCTTATTGGCACTTTCTACCATGAGATATGGTCACTTTTAGTGGTTCACTATCCCATTTTGGTCACATTTCATAAGGGTCAAAGTGACCTTGACCTTGATGATATGTGACCAAATGTGTCTCATGATGAAAGTATAACAAGTGCCCCACATAATTATTAAGTTTGAAACAGTTATCTTCCATAGTTCAGGGTCAAGGTCACTTCAAAATATGTATACAATCCAACTTTGAAGAGCTCCTGTGACCTTGACCTTGAAGCAAGGTCAACCAACCTGGTATCAAAAGATAGGGCTTGCTTTGACCTATATACCACTTGTAGCTAAGGTCGCCATTCTCAATAACGTGGGAGAAAATTGGGAAAATGTGAAAAATGACTGTTTTTGAGACCACATTTATGGCTCCTGTGACCTTGACCTTGAAGCAAGGTCAAGTCACTATGTATGTTTTTTGAGGCCTTGTCATCATACACCATCATGCCACATTTGGTGTTGATAGACTTAATAGTCTCCGAGAAAAATCCAACGTTTAAGTTTTTTACGCCCGGACGGACGGACGCCCGGACGGACGGACGCCCGGACGGACGGACGGACGACACGGCTCAGTACATAGACTCACTTTTGCTTCGCATGTGAGTCAAAAAGTGAGTAACATTTCTGATCATCAACTATGTGTGCACTTTCGTGGACCAGCCTTCACTGCTGCAGTAGTTGCTGAATGGGTCCCTTGTCCACGTTTGTCAAAGACTGGCATTGGCATGGAAAGGCTGCAGTCTCTACAGGCTCAATGCTTCACTGTCAATTACTGACACTGGCATGGAAAGGCTGCAGTCTCTGCAGGCTCAATGCTTCACTGTCAAAGACGGACACTGGCATGGAAAGGCTGCAGTCTCTACAGGCTCAATGCTTCACTGTCAAAGACTGACACTGGCATCGAAAGGCTGCAGTCTCTGCAGGCTCAATGCTTCACTGTCAAAGACTGGCACTGGCATGGAAAGGCTGCAGTCTCTACAGACTCAATGCTTCACTGTCAAAGATTGACACTGGCATGGAAAGGCTGCAGTCTCTACAGGCTCAATGCTTCACTGTCAATAACTGACACTGGCATGGAAAGGCTGCAGTCTCTACAGGCTCAATGCTTCACTGTCAAAGATTGACACTGGCATGGAAAGGCTGCAGTCTCTACAGGCTCAATGCTTCACTGTCAATAACTGACACTGGCATGGAAAGGCTGCAGTCTCTGCAGACTCAATGCTTCACTGTCAAAGACCGACACTGGCATGGAAAGGCTGCAGTCTCTGCAGACTCAATGCTTCACTGTCAAAGACTGACACTGGCATGGAAAGGCTGCAGTCTCTACAGACTCAATGCTTCACTGTCAAAGACTGACACTGGCATGGAAAGGCTGCAGTCTCTGCAGACTCAATGCTTCACTGTGTGTCAAAGACTGACACTGGCATGGAAAGGCTGCAATCTCTACAGACTCAATGCTTCACTGTCAATTACTGACACTGGCATGGAAAGGCTGCAGTCTCTACAGGCTCAATGCTTCACTGTCAAAGACTGACACTGGCATGCAAAGGCTGCAGTCTCTACAGGCTCAATGCTTCACTGTCAAAGACTGACACTGGCATGGAAAGGCTGCAGTCTCTGCAGGCTCAATGCTTCACTGTCAATTACTGACACTGGCATGGAAAGGCTGCAGTCTCTGCAGGCTCAATGCTTCACTGTCAAAGACTGACACTGGCATGGAAAGGCTGCAGTCTCTAAAGGCTCAATGCTTCACTGTCAATTACTGACACTGGCATGGAAAGGCTGCAGTCTCTGCAGGCTCAATGCTTCACTGTCAATTACTGACACTGGCATGGAAAGGCTGCAGTCTCTACAGGCTCAATGCTTCACTGTCAAAGACTGACACTGGCATGGAAAGGCTGCAGTCTCTGCAGGCTCAATGCTTCACTGTCACAGACTGGCACTGGCATGGAAAGGCTGCAGTCTCTACAGACTCAATGCTTCACTGACAAAGATTGACACTGGCATGGAAAGGCTGCAGTCTCTACAGGCTCAATGCTTCACTGTCAATAACTGACACTGGCATGGAAAGGCTGCAGTCTCTACAGGCTCAATGCTTCACTGTCAAAGATTGACACTGGCATGGAAAGGCTGCAGTCTCTACAGGCTCAATGCTTCACTGTCAATAACTGACACTGGCATGGAAAGGCTGCAGTCTCTGCAGACTCAATGCTTCACTGTCAAAGACTGACACTGGCATGGAAAGGCTGCAGTCTCTGCAGACTCAATGCTTCACTGTCAAAGACTGACACTGGCATGGAAAGGCTGCAGTCTCTGCAGACTCAATGCTTCACTGTCAAAGACTGACACTGGCATGGAAAGGCTGCAGTCTCTGCAGATTCAATGCTTCACTGTCAAAGACTGACACTGGCATGGAAAGGCTGCAGTCTCTGCAGACTCAATACTTCACTGTCAAAGACTGACACTGGCATGCAAAGGCTGCAGTCTCTACAGGCTCAATGCTTCAGTGTCAAAGACTGACACTGGCATGGAAAGGCTGCAGTCTCTACAGGCTAAATGCTTCACTGTCAAAGACTGACACTGGCATGGAAAGGCTGCAGTCTCTGCAGACTCAATGCTTCACTGTCAAAGACTGACACTGGCATGGAAAGGCTGCAGTCTCTGCAGGCTCAATGCTTCACTGTCAAAGACTGACACTGGCATGGAAAGGCTGCAGTCTCTACAGGCTCAATGCTTCACTGTCAAAGACTGACACTGGCATGGAAAGGCTGCAGTCTCTGCAGACTCAATGCTTCACTGTCAAAGACTGACACTGGCATGGAAAGGCTGCAGTCTCTACAGGCTCAATGCTTCACTGTCAAAGACTGACACTGGCATGGAAAGGCTGCAGTCTCTGCAGACTCAATGCTTCACTGTCAAAGACTGACACTGGCATGGAAAGGCTGCAGTCTCTGCAGACTCAATGCTTCACTGTCAAAGACTGACACTGGCATGGAAAGGCTGCAGTCTCTGCAGGCTCAATGCTTCACTGTCAAAGACTGACACTGGCATGGAAAGGCTGCAGTCTCTGCAGGCTCAATGCTTCACTGTCAATTACTGACACTGGCATGGAAAGGCTGCAGTCTCTACAGGCTCAATGCTTCACTGTCAAAGATTGACACTGGCATGCAAAGGCTGCAGTCTCTACAGGCTCAATGCTTCACTGTCAAAGACTGACACTGGCATGGAAAGGCTGCAGTCTCTGCAGACTCAATGCTTCACTGTCAATTACTGACACTGGCATGGAAAGGCTGCAGTCTCTACAGGCTCAATGCTTCACTGTCCAAGACTGACACTGGCATGGAAAGGCTGCAGTCTCTGCAGACTCAATGCTTCACTGTCAATTACTGACACTGGCATGGAAAGGCTGCAGTCTCTGCAGGCTCCATGTTCACTGTCAAAGATTGACACTGGCATGGAAAGGCTGCAGTCTCTGCAGGCTCAATGCTTCACTGTCAATTACTGACACTGGCATGGAAAGGCTGCAGTCTCTACAGGCTCAATGCTTCACTGTCAAAGATTGACACTGGCATGCAAAGGCTGCAGTCTCTACAGGCTCAATGCTTCACTGTCAAAGACTGACACTGGCATGGAAAGGCTGCAGTCTCTGCAGACTCAATGCTTCACTGTCAATTACTGACACTGGCATGGAAAGGCTGCAGTCTCTGCAGGCTCAATGCTTCACTGTCAAAGACTGACACTGGCATGGAAAGGCTGCAGTCTCTACAGGCTCAATGCTTCACTGTCAAAGATTGACACTGGCATGGAAAGGCTGCAGTCTCTACAGGCTCAATGCTTCACTGTCAAAGATTGACACTGGCATGGAAAGGCTGCAGTCTCTGCAGGCTCAATGCTTCACTGTCAAAGACTGACATTGGCATGGAAAGGCTGCAGTCTCTACAGGCTCAATGCTTCACTGTCAAAGATTGACACTGGCATGGAAAGGCTGCAGTCTCTGCAGGCTCAATGCTTCACTGTCAATTACTGACACTGGCATGGAAAGGCTGCAGTCTCTGCAGGCTCAATGCTTCACTGTGTGTCAAAGACTGACACTGGCATGGAAAGGCTGCAGTCTCTGCAGGCTCAATGCTTCACTGTGTGTCAAAGACTGACACTGGCATGGAAAGGCTGCAGTCTCTGCAGGCTCAATGCTTCACTGTCAATTACTGACACTGGCATGGAAAGGCTGCAGTCTCTACAGGCTCAATGCTTCACTGTCAAAGACTGACACTGGCATGGAAAGGCTGCAGTCTCTGCAGGCTCAATGCTTCACTGTCAAAGACTGACACTGGCATGGAAAGGCTGCAGTCTCTACAGGCTCAATGCTTCACTGTCAATTACTGACACTGGCATGGAAAGGCTGCAGTCTCTACAGGCTCAATGCTTCACTGTCAAAGACTGACACTGGCATGCAAAGGCTGCAGTCTCTGCAGGCTCAATGCTTCACTGTGTGTCAAAGACTGACACTGGCATGGAAAGGCTGCAGTCTCTGCAGGCTCAATGCTTCTCTGTGTGTCAAAGACTGACACTGGCATGGAAAGGCTGCAGTCTCTACAGGCTCAATGCATCACTGTCAAAGACTGACACTGGCATGGAAAGGCTGCAGTCTCTACAGGCTCAATGCTTCACTGTCAAAGATTGACACTGGCATGGAAAGGCTGCAGTCTCTGCAGGCTCAATGCTTCACTGTCAAAGACTGACACTGGCATGGAAAGGCTGCAGTCTCTACAGGCTCAATGCTTCACTGTCAAAGATTGACACTGGCATGCAAAGGCTGCAGTCTCTGCAGGCTCAATGCTTCACTGTCAATTACTGACACTGGCATGGAAAGGCTGCAGTCTCTGCAGGCTCAATGCTTCACTGTGTGTCAAAGACTGACACTGGCATGCAAAGGCTGCAGTCTCTGCAGGCTCAATGCTTCACTGTCAATTACTGACACTGGCATGGAAAGGCTGCAGTCTCTACAGGCTCAATGCTTCACTGTCAATAACTGACACTGGCATGGAAAGGCTGCAGTCTCTGCAGGCTCAATGCTTCACTGTCAAAGACTGACACTGGCATGGAAAGGCTGCAGTCTCTACAGGCTCAATGCTTCACTGTCAATTACTGACACTGGCATGGAAAGGCTGCAGTCTCTACAGGCTCAATGCTTCACTGTCAAAGACTGACACTGGCATGCAAAGGCTGCAGTCTCTGCAGGCTGAATGCTTCACTGTGTGTCAAAGACTGACACTGGCATGGAAAGGCTGCAGTCTCTGCAGGCTCAATGCTTCACTGTGTGTCAAAGACTGACACTGGCATGGAAAGGCTGCAGTCTCTACACGCTCAATGCTTCACTGTCAAAGACTGACACTGGCATGGAAAGGCTGCAGTCTCTACAGGCTCAATGCTTCACTGTGTGTCAAAGACTGACACTGGCATGGAAAGGCTGCAGTCTCTACAGGCTCAATGCTTTACTGTCAAAGACTGACACTGGCATGGAAAGGCTGCAGTCTCTACAGGCTCAATGCTTCACTGTCAAAGACTAACACTGGCATGCAAAGGCTGCAGTCTCTACAGGCTCAATGCTTCACTGTGTGTCAAAGACTGACACTGGCATGGAAAGGCTGCAGTCTCTGCAGGCTCAATGCTTCACTGTGTGTCAAAGACTGACACTGGCATGGAAAGGCTGCAGGCTCTACAGGCTCAATGCTTCACTGTCAAAGACTGACACTGGCATGCAAAGGCTGCAGTCTCTGCAGGCTCAATGCTTCACTGTGTATCAAAGACTGACACTGGCATGGAAAGGCTGCAGTCTCTGCAGGCTCAATGCTTCACTGTGTGTCAAAGACACACTGGCATGGAAAGGCTGCAGTCTCTACAGGCTCAATGCTTCACTGTCAAAGACTGACACTGGCATGGAAAGGCTGCAGTCTCTACAGGCTCAATACTTCACTGTCAAAGATTGACACTGGCATGGAAAGGCTGCAGTCTCTGCAGACTCAATGCTTCACTGTCAAAGACTGACACTGGCATGGAAAGGCTGCAGTCTCTACAGGCTCAATGCTTCACTGTCAAAGATTGACACTGGCATGGAAAGGCTGCAGTCTCTGCAGGCTCAATGCTTCACTGTCAAAGACTGACACTGGCATGGAAAGGCTGCAGTCTCTGCAGACTCAATGCTTCACTGTCAAAGACTGACACTGGCATGGAAAGGCTGCAGTCTCTGCAGACTCAATGCTTCACTGTCAAAGACTGACACTGGCATGGAAAGGCTGCAGTCTCTACAGGCTCAATGCTTCACTGTCAAAGACTGACACTGGCATGGAAAGGCTGCAGTCTCTACAGGCTCAATGCTTCACTGTCAATTACTGACACTGGCATGGAAAGGCTGCAGTCTCTACAGGCTCAATGCTTCACTGTCAAAGACTGACACTGGCATGGAAAGGCTGCAGTCTCTGCAGGCTCAATGCTTCACTGTCAAAGACTGACACTGGCATGGAAAGGCTGCAGTCTCTGCAGGCTCAATGCTTCACTGTCAAAGACTGACACTGGCATGGAAAGGCTGCAGTCTCTGCAGGCTCAATGCTTCACTGTCAAAGACTGACACTGGCATGGAAAGGCTGCAGTCTCTACAGGCTCAATGCTTCACTGTCAATTACTGACACTGGCATGGAAAGGCTGCAGTCTCTACAGGCTCAATGCTTCACTGTCAATTACTGACACTGGCATGCAAAGGCTGCAGTCTCTACAGGCTCAATGCTTCACTGTCAATTACTGACACTGGCATGGAAAGGCTGCAGTCTCTGCAGGCTCAATGCTTCACTGTCAAAGACTGACACTGGCATGGAAAGGCTGCAGTCTCTGCAGGCTCAATGCTTCACTGTCAAAGACTGACACTGGCATGGAAAGGCTGCAGTCTCTAACGGCTTATGCAGTCCAGTCGCGATCCATTCTGGTGTACAGCAGAAATTGTGGCTGACTTGATGAAATACAGATATTCTTGCCTGCCTTTGCAATCTCTATTTACAGCATGTTTCTCTTTAAAAAAAAATTATTTCTCCAATTATAAAAATCACTTTATGTAACTGCACTTGGCTTTATTCCTCTTAAACCTTTACATCAACATAAAAACCCCACACGAAAACACACAAGCATTCAGATATGTGAAAACACACACACACACACACACACACACACACACACACACACACACACACACAAACACACACACACAGAGAGAAAATACAAACTTAATCAAAATACTGAGCCAACAAATGCTTAATCATTAAAACCAGATCACAGAATCATTCTGCTACGCAATGTGATGGGTAAAAATTCAAGTCAAAACATCAAATATAAAATGGAATCAAATACAAATGGAGGTCAAGGACAAGCATTCACTTACCCTCTTCTTGGCGCCTGGCTCATAGTCAGCTGGAAACACCAGTTCCTTGAAATCCTCCACGATTCTGCCTGCCTTCTTGTCCATCTTGTCCACATCTGGCACTAGAAAGGGAAGCAGTTAATTTGATCAGGCAACAGACTTCTTCTCGGTCATGTGGCATTTCTATTCAAACATGGATGGTCATCATGACTCCCTAACTTACAACATTGCATGCCATGAAAACAAAGATCATGACTAAATTAATCCAACAATATAGATATTTCTGTTGCACATCTGTGCGATACAGTTCTTGCTAGCCAACTCAAAGCATTCAAAATGACAAAGAAACGGGTGCCTTCTGTCTGCTGCTTATTGTGTAGCAGGTCAATTTGTCTGGCTTTTATTGCTGTAGTAATTTGTCTAGCTACCTATTGGCATAGTTTGTGAATGTCTGTGGTGACTCAATGGTGTAGTCTATAAACTCATCTGGCTACTCTTGTCCATTCATCAAGCTACTCACTACTGTAGTCTACACATTCATCAAGCTACTCACTACTGTAGTCTACACATTCATCAAGCTACTCACTACTGTAGTCTACACATTTCTCAAGCTACTCACTACTGTAGTCTACACATTCATCAAGCTACTCACTACTGTAGTCTACACATTCATCAAGCTACTCACTACTGTAGTCTACACATTCATCAAGCTACTCACTACTGTAGTCTACACATTCATCAAGCTACTCACTACTGTAGTCTACACATTCATCAAGCTACTCACTACTGTAGTCTACACATTCATCAAGCTACTCACTACTGTAGTCTACACATTCATCAAGCTACTCACTACTGTAGTCTACACATTCATCAAGCTACTCACTACTGTAGTCTACACATTCATCAAGCTACTCACTACTGTAGTCTACACATTCATCAAGCTACTCACTACTGTAGTCTACACATTCATCAAGCTACTCACTACTGTAGTCTACACATTCATCAAGCTACTCACTACTGTAGTCTACACATTCATCAAGCTACTCACTACTGTAGTCTACACATTCATCAAGCTACTCACTACTGTAGTCTACACATTCATCAAGCTACTCACTACTGTAGTCTACACATTCATCAAGCTACTCACTACTGTAGTCTACACATTCATCAAGCTACTCACTACTGTAGTCTACACATTCATCAAGCTACTCACTACTGTAGTCTACACATTCATCAAGCTACTCACTACTGTAGTCTACACATTCATCAAGCTACTCACTACTGTAGTCTACACATTCATCAAGCTACTCACTACTGTAGTCTACACATTCATCAAGCTACTCACTACTGTAGTCTACACATTCATCAAGCTACTCACTACTGTAGTCTACACATTCATCAAGCTACTCACTACTGTAGTCTACACATTCATCAAGCTACTCACTACTGTAGTCTACACATTCATCAAGCTACTCACTACTGTAGTCTACACATTCATCAAGCTACTCACTACTGTAGTCTACACATTCATCAAGCTACTCACTACTGTAGTCTACACATTCATCAAGCTACTCACTACTGTAGTCTACACATTCATCAAGCTACTCACTACTGTAGTCTACACATTCATCAAGCTACTCACTACTGTAGTCTACACATTCATCAAGCTACTCACTACTGTAGTCTACACATTCATCAAGCTACTCACTACTGTAGTCTACACATTCATCAAGCTACTCACTACTGTAGTCTACACATTCATCAAGCTACTCACTACTGTAGTCTACACATTCATCAAGCTACTCACTACTGTAGTCTACACATTCATCAAGCTACTCACTACTGTAGTCTACACATTCATCAAGCTACTCACTACTGTAGTCTACACATTCATCAAGCTACTCACTACTGTAGTCTACACATTCATCAAGCTACTCACTACTGTAGTCTACACATTCATCAAGCTACTCACTACTGTAGTCTACACATTCATCAAGCTACTCACTACTGTAGTCTACACATTCATCAAGCTACTCACTACTGTAGTCTACACATTCATCAAGCTACTCACTACTGTAGTCTACACATTCATCAAGCTACTCACTACTGTAGTCTACACATTCATCAAGCTACTCACTACTGTAGTCTACACATTCATCAAGCTACTCACTACTGTAGTCTACACATTCATCAAGCTACTCACTACTGTAGTCTACACATTCATCAAGCTACTCACTACTGTAGTCTACACATTCATCAAGCTACTCACTACTGTAGTCTACACATTCATCAAGCTACTCACTACTGTAGTCTACACATTCATCAAGCTACTCACTACTGTAGTCTACACATTCATCAAGCTACTCACTACTGTAGTCTACACATTCATCAAGCTACTCACTACTGTAGTCTACACATTCATCAAGCTACTCACTACTGTAGTCTACACATTCATCAAGCTACTCACTACTGTAGTCTACACATTCATCAAGCTACTCACTACTGTAGTCTACACATTCATCAAGCTACTCACTACTGTAGTCTACACATTCATCAAGCTACTCACTACTGTAGTCTACACATTCATCAAGCTACTCACTACTGTAGTCTACACATTCATCAAGCTACTCACTACTGTAGTCTACACATTCATCAAGCTACTCACTACTGTAGTCTACACATTCATCAAGCTACTCACTACTGTAGTCTACACATTCATCAAGCTACTCACTACTGTAGTCTACACATTCATCAAGCTACTCACTACTGTAGTCTACACATTCATCAAGCTACTCACTACTGTAGTCTACACATTCATCAAGCTACTCACTACTGTAGTCTACACATTCATCAAGCTACTCACTACTGTAGTCTACACATTCATCAAGCTACTCACTACTGTAGTCTACACATTCATCAAGCTACTCACTACTGTAGTCTACACATTCATCAAGCTACTCACTACTGTAGTCTACACATTCATCAAGCTACTCACTACTGTAGTCTACACATTCATCAAGCTACTCACTACTGTAGTCTACACATTCATCAAGCTACTCACTACTGTAGTCTACACATTCATCAAGCTACTCACTACTGTAGTCTACACATTCATCAAGCTACTCACTACTGTAGTCTACACATTCATCAAGCTACTCACTACTGTAGTCTACACATTCATCAAGCTACTCACTACTGTAGTCTACACATTCATCAAGCTACTCACTACTGTAGTCTACACATTCATCAAGCTACTCACTACTGTAGTCTACACATTCATCAAGCTACTCACTACTGTAGTCTACACATTCATCAAGCTACTCACTACTGTAGTCTACACATTCATCAAGCTACTCACTACTGTAGTCTACACATTCATCAAGCTACTCACTACTGTAGTCTACACATTCATCAAGCTACTCACTACTGTAGTCTACACATTCATCAAGCTACTCACTACTGTAGTCTACACATTCATCAAGCTACTCACTACTGTAGTCTACACATTCATCAAGCTACTCACTACTGTAGTCTACACATTCATCAAGCTACTCACTACTGTAGTCTACACATTCATCAAGCTACTCACTACTGTAGTCTACACATTCATCAAGCTACTCACTACTGTAGTCTACACATTCATCAAGCTACTCACTACTGTAGTCTACACATTCATCAAGCTACTCACTACTGTAGTCTACACATTCATCAAGCTACTCACTACTGTAGTCTACACATTCATCAAGCTACTCACTACTGTAGTCTACACATTCATCAAGCTACTCACTACTGTAGTCTACACATTCATCAAGCTACTCACTACTGTAGTCTACACATTCATCAAGCTACTCACTACTGTAGTCTACACATTCATCAAGCTACTCACTACTGTAGTCTACACATTCATCAAGCTACTCACTACTGTAGTCTACACATTCATCAAGCTACTCACTACTGTAGTCTACACATTCATCAAGCTACTCACTACTGTAGTCTACACATTCATCAAGCTACTCACTACTGTAGTCTACACATTCATCAAGCTACTCACTACTGTAGTCTACACATTCATCAAGCTACTCACTACTGTAGTCTACACATTCATCAAGCTACTCACTACTGTAGTCTACACATTCATCAAGCTACTCACTACTGTAGTCTACACATTCATCAAGCTACTCACTACTGTAGTCTACACATTCATCAAGCTACTCACTACTGTAGTCTACACATTCATCAAGCTACTCACTACTGTAGTCTACACATTCATCAAGCTACTCACTACTGTAGTCTACACATTCATCAAGCTACTCACTACTGTAGTCTACACATTCATCAAGCTACTCACTACTGTAGTCTACACATTCATCAAGCTACTCACTACTGTAGTCTACACATTCATCAAGCTACTCACTACTGTAGTCTACACATTCATCAAGCTACTCACTACTGTAGTCTACACATTCATCAAGCTACTCACTACTGTAGTCTACACATTCATCAAGCTACTCACTACTGTAGTCTACACATTCATCAAGCTACTCACTACTGTAGTCTACACATTCATCAAGCTACTCACTACTGTAGTCTACACATTCATCAAGCTACTCACTACTGTAGTCTACACATTCATCAAGCTACTCACTACTGTAGTCTACACATTCATCAAGCTACTCACTACTGTAGTCTACACATTCATCAAGCTACTCACTACTGTAGTCTACACATTCATCAAGCTACTCACTACTGTAGTCTACACATTCATCAAGCTACTCACTACTGTAGTCTACACATTCATCAAGCTACTCACTACTGTAGTCTACACATTCATCAAGCTACTCACTACTGTAGTCTACACATTCATCAAGCTACTCACTACTGTAGTCTACACATTCATCAAGCTACTCACTACTGTAGTCTACACATTCATCAAGCTACTCACTACTGTAGTCTACACATTCATCAAGCTACTCACTACTGTAGTCTACACATTCATCAAGCTACTCACTACTGTAGTCTACACATTCATCAAGCTACTCACTACTGTAGTCTACACATTCATCAAGCTACTCACTACTGTAGTCTACACATTCATCAAGCTACTCACTACTGTAGTCTACACATTCATCAAGCTACTCACTACTGTAGTCTACACATTCATCAAGCTACTCACTACTGTAGTCTACACATTCATCAAGCTACTCACTACTGTAGTCTACACATTCATCAAGCTACTCACTACTGTAGTCTACACATTCATCAAGCTACTCACTACTGTAGTCTACACATTCATCAAGCTACTCACTACTGTAGTCTACACATTCATCAAGCTACTCACTACTGTAGTCTACACATTCATCAAGCTACTCACTACTGTAGTCTACACATTCATCAAGCTACTCACTACTGTAGTCTACACATTCATCAAGCTACTCACTACTGTAGTCTACACATTCATCAAGCTACTCACTACTGTAGTCTACACATTCATCAAGCTACTCACTACTGTAGTCTACACATTCATCAAGCTACTCACTACTGTAGTCTACACATTCATCAAGCTACTCACTACTGTAGTCTACACATTCATCAAGCTACTCACTACTGTAGTCTACACATTCATCAAGCCACTCACTACTGTAGTCTACACATTTCTCAAGCTACTCACTACTGTAGTCTACACATTCATCAAGCTACTCACTACTGTAGTCTACACATTCATCAAGCTACTCACTACTGTAGTCTACACATTCATCAAGCCACTAACTGGTGGTGTTCGCAACTTCTGAAGGCTTCTCATGCAGTCCATCACTTCCAGTCAGCTCACTGGTGGTGTTCATTTGCTCAGACTGCTCATTGGTGTATAGATAACTTTCTCAGTCATTTCACCACTGCAGTCACTCATTTCTTCAGTCTACTCACTGGTACAGTCTGTTGCTGCCACAGGTTTTCAGTGCATCTGACATTTACCTAAAACTCGTAACTGGGGGAAAGGAAGTTGCTGCGTGCTGTAATTTAGTTGAAGGTCTGCAATTTTTTTGTATCTATGCTCTCCCTTTGATCGCTCTTGAAGCTTTCTTGTGCCTACGTGTCACATAATTTCTCTTGCGGAATGTAGTTCCATTTCTTTGTTTTAGTCTAAAGTCCCTTGTGGATTCTTTATACTGATTTGTGCATTTGTATTTCTACGGACGCAATGTAGTTTTTAATCCTTGATTCTACGAAATCTTCAAAGCGCTGTTGTGAGCAGCATATTGCTTTTGTATTCGTACGCTTGGCGCTACTTACGACGCGTGACTTAAAAACAACCATTCAGCCATCTTGTCAAACTGAAGGAAAACCGATGACACTCTTGCTATCGTGCCATTTCAAGGCCAACGAGGTATAGCAGTTCTGAACTTTTAGCTTGACACCTTTTTTTGGTTTCTGCGTTCATTCGCAACAGTGCAAAACCATGAACTTTTGCTTGCTGAGATTATAGCACATATTAGTAGGTGGTCGAATGGGTATGACCGGCCTTTTACAGTTTTGGGATACAGAGCCAAGTCTAAATGAGTGTTGATTTGCATGCTAGTGTTTCAACCAATATTTTGAATGAATCTCTGCTAGTTTAAATGCAGTATTGGAATGAGGGTTTGACTAAGAGTGCGTGTTAATCTTATTTCAGTTGTGGGATAGTTTAGTGTGGAACATATGCCGGCGTCATCAAGAATTTGACGTCATTAACTTTGTGATGTGTGGTAATTTCACGGCCACTAAACTAAATGAACACTTTTACTAGCAGTGATTCATTAGTCTTTTTTTTTAAAGTTTTCAGAAACGTAGATGAGAAAAACAAAAGACATTCTCTTTATATATATTCATGGGCAAGGGTTTTATTATTCTGTATTTATTTCCCAGTTACTTACGGCTCTGTTCGAATGAAGACAAACGATTAAAGAAAACCAACTTCTATCTCTTTGTGTTGATTGACTTGGAGCAAGAGGCAGCGACACTGTCATTTTCTTAAAATCTACTCATCCATACAGTATCATTTCCTCAGTCTATTAACTACTGCAGTCCATGATCTCCATCATTTCCTTGGACTACTCACTTGCATTATCTGTCCTTTACTCAGTCTACTCACAAGCATAGTGTAGAAATGCCTCAGCCTACTCACTGGTGTAGTCTATCAATGCCTCATTCTACTCATTGGTGTAGTCTATCAATGCCTCAGTCCACTCATTGGTGTAGTCTATCAATGCCTCAGTCTGCTCACTGGTGTAGTCTATCAATGCCTCATTCTACTCATTGGTGTAGTCTATCAATGCCTCATTCTACTCATTGGTGTAGTCTATCAATGCCTCATTCTACTCATTGGTGTAGTCTATCAATGCCTCATTCTACTCATTGGTGTAGTCTATCAATGCCTCAGTCTGCTCACTGGTGTAGTCTATCAATGCCTCATTCTACTCATTGGTGTAGTCTATCAATGCCTCAGTCTGCTCACTGGTGTAGTCTATCAATGCCTCAGCCTACTCACTGGTGTAGTCTATCAATGCCTCATTCTACTCATTGGTGTAGTCTATCAATGCCTCAGTCTACTCATTGGTGTAGTCTATCAATGCCTCAGTCTGCTCACTGGTGTAGTCTATCAATGCCTCAGCCTACTCACTGGTGTAGTCTATCAATGCCTCAGCCTACTCACTGGTGTAGTCTATCAATGCCTCAGCCTACTCATTGGTGTAGTCTATCAATGCCTCAGTCCACTCATTGGTGTAGTCTATCAATGCCTCAGTCTGCTCACTGGTGTAGTCTATCAATGCCTCATTCTACTCATTGGTGTAGTCTATCAATGCCTCAGTCTGCTCACTGGTGTAGTCTATCAATGCCTCAGTCTGCTCACTGGTGTAGTCTATCAATGCCTCAGTCTGCTCATTGGTGTAGTCTATCAATGCCTCAGTCTGCTCACTGGTGTAGTCTATCAATGCCTCAGCCCACTCACTGGTGTAGTCTATCAATGCCTCAGTCTGCTCATTAGTGTAGTCCATCATCTCCTTTGACTACTCACTGGCAAGATCTGTCCTTTACTCGGGCTACTCACTCATGTAGCCTGTCATTTCTTCTGTTTACTAACTGGCATAATCTGTCTTCCCTAAGTCTAATCACTGGCGTATTACATAATTTTTGTGTCTCATCACTGGTATATTACATCGTTCTCATCAGTCTACTCACTGGTGCAGTCCATCCTGCCCTGCGTTCTAGACGACCTACCGGTAGCCGAGCCACCAATGTGCACTCTTGAATGACTCGTTTCCCGCGGTGATGAGCGGGAAATTTAGCGAAGCGTTTCTCGGCGCAAGCGCTGCTCCTGTCCATCGCTTTATAGCGCCGCCACTGCGCAACTCAGGGCAGCCTTCCGACACGGTATCTACCAGTCGATACCGGTAGCCGTACCAAGTCGTTCAAGAGTCGAATGGTATCAACCGGACGATACCGGTAGGCCTCTTGAACGCACAGTACATCATTCTTATGTCTAATCACTGGTGTAGTCCATCATTGTCTCAGTCTACTCACTGGTGTAGTACATCATTCTTATCTGTCTAATCACTGGTGTAGTACATCATTCTCATCAGTCTACTCAATTGTGTAGTCCATAATTTCCTCAAGCTACTCACCAGTGCAGGCCATCATTTCCTTTATGCATTGCTCCAGGCCTTGATTTCTCCAGTCTACTCACTGGTATAGTTAGTCTTTTCCTTTACTCTATTCACTGGAGTGGTCTGTCATTTCATGAAATCTACTCACTGGTGTAGTCTATCATTTCATTAAACCTACTCACTGGTGTAGTCTGTCATTTCCTTAAACCTACTCACTGGTGTGATCATTCATCTCCTCAGGCTCATCTCGATCGAGGGCCAGGGCCTCCACGTTGCGCCAGTGGTTCTGCAGGACGGGGTTTTCAAAGTTCTCACTGCTGAAGGGAAACTGCAGCTTCTTAACAAGATCCTTTGCCTTTTCCACTTGCTCAGGGTCAGCTGCAAGATGTGCAAACACCAGTGACCTTTGGCACAGACATGCTATTCGAAATGCAAACAAGGCAGGCACACAACACAAATTTTTAATCAGAAAAGTCTCAATTGAAAGATTGCTACATAGCAATATAAAACAACTACAAATGTAGCCACTCTTTGCCTCATTACAGCCCCACATATATTTTGTACTCTTCGTCCAAAGGGATATTTCTTCTAGTTCCATCCGGAAAGCTTGACACCTGAAGAACAATCATCATTTACGGGGATCTGACCTTATTGTCATGTAGTATTCATTGCATTCAGTCATGAAAAGATATACAATATTACTATAATTATACTTCTTCCTATTGACCCTTTCAAGAGAGAACATGAAATATACTGCTTGCTTACATGTAAGTTTGGAATCAGTGCTGAAATCAAGTCAGTGTCTGAGCTTCAAACACACACTATCTGATGAGTCTCTTCTGACTATCTACCTGCACGTGTAGATCACTCTTGCCAGTGTGCTCCACACTAGCACTTACCTTTAGAGGTGGTCTCGTACTTGACTTTCCTGAAGTCATCAGCAAAGGGCATGAAAAGCACATGAAACCCAGGGGGAGTCACCTGCACTTGGTGTTCATCCAGCTCCTCCTCCTAAACAATGACCAAAGCAGGTTACATAGAAAGAGCATTCACCCTAACAAGGATTGCATTCGCTCAAGAGGTTATGTGTGGTTACAGCCATGAAAACATTAAGGATGGATGGATGGACTGATAGTGTTTTACGGCCTATCAGCCTTCATAGGCTATGTACGGCCATTAAGCATGTAAATCATGAGAAGAGTTTAGAGTAAACGCAGATCAAGTAACGGTGTCCCTAGTTATTGCCTCTTACGAATCGTGCAGGGAGACGCGGTGAGTCAATTCTTACCCCGAACCCACAGGGGGAAAATATCAAGGAAAAGGTGGACAACCATTGTGAAGTTCTGGTTGGATTTGTAGTTCAAGCTTGCAAAGCTTGACCATGACATATGCATCAGCCTCAAATCATTAATCACCTCTTGTCTCGGGATATTCTCCAGGTTGCTTACCTGTGTACAACATAGGACCAGAGTCTCTAGCTCACGAGCTCAAAACCAAATTAAAGTCTTGAAAGACGTCTGGTAATAGAGTGGTTGAAAATTTGATGTGTGTGTGTGTGTGTATGTCTGTAAGAAAAAGAAAGAAAAAGGTCATTGTTTTGTCATTCATAAGTATTGCCTTATTCTGTAGAAAAGACAGTTGAGCTATAGTAATGACAAAATCATCACCCCCTTTGTCCCTCATAATTACATCTACATGTCTGTATCTAAAGATGGGTCAGTGAGACTGACAGCCCACCTGAGGAAGCAGGGTGACAAACTTGGGAGGCTGGTTCTTGCCAGGAATGTACTTGCAGTAGGGCACTACCTGCCTCTCCAGACACTTTGCCAGCAGTGCCGTGAAGGCTGTGGTGCTCCCAGAGATGGTCTACAACAATGGCAGAGTGGCATTTAGCTCTGTTGTCAATGCATTAGTCAATAGCAAAAGTTGTCTTTCCCCCCTCTACCCAGGGTGCTTGACTCCAACCCTAGTCATAATTGGGACTGTTTGGGCCATCAGGGCTGATTACAAAACCAAAAAAGAAAAATATAAAAATTTCACAGATGAGACACCCATCTTAGTCTTAGGCACATACTATCCAACAAAATACATCAAAACCTATATCAGAAGAAGTCACAAGTAAACAAAGACCAAATCCATTACATTTTTTTAGAAATCATAATACTTGAATTTTGGGGGGTGCTAATTCTGAAAAGCAAAACTTGCATATGAAATTGACTAAATCTTACGTATGATGACACAAAAATGGTCTGATCAAATAAGAAAAACATGAAATGCCACATAAAAATTGTTACAGTAACTAAAACAGAGACCTGAAAGAATTACTTGAACATATTTATGTCTAAATTCTGGATTACTGATGAAGCAAACACATCGATTCTCCACCCACTGTGAATGGTTTACCTCACTTATGTTCAGAACTCATAAATTTGGGTAAGAAATCAAAATATATATCATTAAAATTTTTACTTCTAAGCAGATGTGAATACATTTTGAAAATTTTAATGTTCGGCTTTGCCAGTGATGTGGCCAATGATCTGACTGTACATGTCGGTTGTCTAAAATTCCCCCTCCTCTGAATGTTGTCCAAGGCTTTCTCTCCCTCACTTCTACAACTGATGGGCCAGAATCATCACATTAATTGAGTATAAGCAAAACTGCCATTTTTTGTGAGTGTCCTGCTAAATAAAACCAGCCACTCATCCCACCCTTGTCTTCACTGAGGAGTAGGAGAAAACCTTCCTCTAGAAATTGACAGCATGTGATCTGCTGGGAGACTGCTGGCATATGCCTTGACTAGTGAGCTAGGCCACGCTTGACCGCCAGGTACATGCCACAAGTAGCAGACTTGGCCACGTTTGACCTCCAGGTACATGCAACAAATAGCAGACTTGGCCATGTTTGACCTCCAGGTACATGCCACAAGCAGCAGACTCGGCCACGCTTGACCTCCAGGTACATGCCACAAGTAGCAGACTTGGCCATGCTTGACCTCCAGGTACATGCCACAAGTAGCAGACTTGGTCAAACTTGACCTCCAGGTACATGCCACAAGTAGCAGACTTGACCAAGCTTGACCTCCAGGTACATGCCACAAGTAGCAGACTTGGCCATGCTTGACCTTTAGGCACATACTACAAGTAGCAGACTTGGTCAAACTTGACCTCCAGGTACATGCCACAAGCAGCAGACTTGGCCACGCTTGACCTCCAGGTACAAGCCACAAGCAGCAGACTTGGCCAAGCTTGACCTCCAGGTACATGCCACAAGTAGCAGACTTGGCCATGCTTGACCTTTAGGCACATACTACAAGTAGCAGACTTGGTCAAACTTGACCTCCAGGTACATGCCACAAGCAGCAGACTTGGCCAAGCTTGACCTCCAGGTACATGCCACAAGTAGCAGACTTGACCATGCTTGACCTTTAGGCACATACTACAAGTAGCAGACTTGGTCAAACTTGACCTCCAGGTACATGCCACAAGTAGCAGACTTGGCCAAGCTTGACCTCCAGGTACATTCCACAAGCAGCAGACTTGGCCAAGCTTGACCTCCAGGTACATTCCACAAGCAGCAGACTTGGCCAAGCTTGACCTCCAGGTACATTCCACAAGCAGCAGACTTGGCCACGCTTGACCTCCAGGTACAAGCCACAAGCAGCAGACTTGGCCAAGCTTGACCTCCAGGTACATGCCACAAGTAGCAGACTTGGCCATGCTTGACCTCCAGGTACATGCCACAAGTAGCAGACTTGGCCAAACTTGACCTCCAGGTACATGCCACAAGTAGCAGACTTGACCAAGCTTGACCTCCAGGTACATGCCACAAGTAGCAGACTTGGCCATGCTTGACCTCCAGGTACATGCCACAAATAGCAGACTCGGCCACGCTTGACCTTAGGGGTATTTGCACACTACCAGGGCAAGGGTCCATTTCTTTTTTTTCCTTTCAATTTACTGTGATGGAGTTTAGAAAGGATTTTCTAAAATGGTGGAAGTTTCTCTCAACACGTTTACATTAAAAGGGAGATTCATTTTGAAGGAGGTTGTGCTAGGAATGCTGTTTCCATACTTATCATGAGAAGGCGACTGATTTACATCAACACAATTTGAATATGAATATTAACTCTTCCCCACAAATTACCATTCATGACTACAAAAGCAACTGCATCAAAGTCTTGTAACAAGCCCAAAAATTATGTTATAGAAGATTGGGCTATGCTAAGCTATGCTGGGCTATGCTTTGCTATGCAAGCCCAAAAGGTGCATGATGGAAGGTTGGGCTATGCTATGCTGGGCTATGCTATGCTATGCTATGCTGGGCTATGCTATGCTATGCTGGGCTATGCTAGGCTATGCTATGCTATGATATGGGAGTGTCAGTTGAGCAGTTCCCAACAACCCAAGGACCCTGTTATTTGAGAGGTAGTTCTACTACAGCTTATGCTTCCAATTAAAAAAAGATAAGTGTTTCCCGTCATTTTCAGTTTAACATACAGAGCTGAAACCTTGTGTGGGACAGACAGGGAACATGTTAAGAAGTCTGTAGTGTAAATTACATTATTCTAAGTATATCACTAAGTAACACACCCTAGATATTTCTATTGGGCAATAATGAATCTGTACTAAAACTATTGTGTTCAATGTTGAATGTCCCATACCACCATACTCTGCCTTTGCTGCCATTTTTGTGTAGCTTCATGTTGACAGTGAAGGTGTGGGCTGGTCCTCATGTCTACCGATTCAAACGTATTCTTCCCTATTTAGAAACCTCTTGATAAACAACAAGCATCTCTGCCCAAGGGCCATCATATGATCTCTCAAATAGGTGGAAAACATAGACAAGCTAAGGTGTAGCAGGTTTCTAGGGGCTGTGTGGGAATGGCAGCAAGGGGCGGGGATGGGCAGCATGGGACTAGTGTTTATATTGAAACTCACACTTTCGTCAGGGTAAATGAACTGAGCTGGCTTGACATGGTAGTGGTTCTTGATGGCTGAGCGAGGCTTGAAGCCCATCAGGTACAGCCCTGCAAGCACAGCAGCTGTGAGACATCAACACACAACTTGGACGATTGACACCCATCAGGTAGCCCTGCAAGCACAGCAGCTGTGAGACATCAACACACAACTTGGATGATTGACACCCATCAGGTACAGCCCTGCAAGCACAGCAGCTGTGAGACATCAACACACAACTTGGATGATTGACACCCATCAGGTACAGCCCTGCAAGCACAGCAGCTGTGAGACATCAACACACAACTTGGATGATTGACACCCATCAGGTACAGCCCTGCAAGCACAGCAGCTGTGAGACATCAACACACAACTTGGATGATTGACCCATCAGGTACAGCCCTGCAAGCACAGCAGCTGTGAGACATCAACACACAACTTGGATGATTGACACCCATCAGGTGCAAGCACAGCAGCTGTGAGACATCAACACACAACTTGGACGATTGACACCCATCAGGTACAGCCCTGCAAGCACAGCAGCTGTGAGACATCAACACACAACTTGGATGATTGACACCCATCAGGTACAGCCCTGCAAGCACAGCAGCTGTGAGACATCAACACACAACTTGGATGATTGACACCCATCAGGTGCAAGCACAGCAGCTGTGAGACATCAACACACACAACTTGGATGATTGACACCCATCAGGTACAGCCCTGCAAGCACAGCAGCTGTGAGACATCAACACACAACTTGGATGATTGACACCCATCAGGTACAGCCCTGCAAGCACAGCAGCTGTGAGACATCAACACACAACTTGGATGATTGACCCATCAGGTACAGCCCTGCAAGCACAGCAGCTGTGAGACATCAACACACAACTTGGATGATTGACACCCATCAGGTGCAAGCACAGCAGCTGTGAGACATCAACACACAACTTGGACGATTGACACCCATCAGGTACAGCCCTGCAAGCACAGCAGCTGTGAGACATCAACACACAACTTGGATGATTGACACCCATCAGGTGCAAGCACAGCA